>SSNS01000359.1:126303-138453 GCA_006937985.1 Aphyosemion australe
CAGAGTGCTGTGGACAAGGCCTTAGAGAGTCCAAATGGACACCTGGACTTGTTCCTCCGGTTCCTCCTGGGTCTTTCACTGCAGACCAATCAGACTCTCCTACGAGGCCTGCTGACACAGACAGGAAGTAGCTCACAGACCAATCAGGAAACAGTCCAGTACATCAAGGAGAAGATCAGTGAGAATCAGTCTCCAGAGAAAAGCATCAACCTGTTCCACTGTCTGAATGAACTGAATGATGTTTCTCTAGTGGAGGAGATCCAACAGTCTCTGAGTTCAGGAAGTCTCTCCACAGATCAACTGTCTCCTGCTCAGTGGTCAGCTCTGGCCTTCATCTTACTGTCATCAGGAAAAGATCTGGATGTGTTTGACCTGAAGAAATACTCTGCTTCAGAGGAGGTTCTTCTGAGGCTGCTGCCAGTGGTCAAAGCCTCCAACAAAGCTCTGTAGGTCCAGATCCAGCAGGATGCTTCTACATCTATTACTGTTGTTTTTACAGGAGAGAAACTTACTGATTCCTTCTGCTCTGATTTCCTCTCCAGACTGAGTGACTGTACCCTCTACCAGAGAAGCTGTGGAGCTCTGTCCTCAGTTCTCAGCTCCCAGTCCTCCAGTCTGCGAGAACTGGACCTGAGGATCCATGACTCAGGAGTGAAGCTGCTGTCTGATGGACTAAAGAGTCCAAACTGTCAGCTGGAGACTCTCAGGTCAGTTTTCTCTGGTGGTCTGCTACATTTCTACCAGTAAATGACCTCTGACCTTAACTGGTTGTAACACTTAGAGGCAACAAGTGAAGCAGCATTTGTAACAACTGATAATGAGTCTCTCACATTTCTGTGGAGTGATTTTAACCCACCTTTCTTTGTAGAATAGTTTGAATTCAGCCATGTTGGAGGTTTTATTAACATGAATATTCTGCTGAAGGCCAAAGCATCTCCATCAGGTTGAAGGATGGACTGGAACCAGACCTCCTACAGAACTTTAGTTTCTGATCCATTCAGGTCTGAACTCACTGGTGTGTTTCATGGTTCTGCTGCAGAACCCAAGTGCACATCCTGTTAGAGAACATAGTTCATTGTTGCATCAGTTACAGCAAGTGGTCCAGGTCCTGCAGCCCCAGACCATCACACTACCACCATGACTGTTGCTATGGTGATGCTTTTCTGAGTTGCAGTGTTAGTTGAACTCCTGATGGAGCGGGACACACACCTGTGCTTTTGACCACATCAGGAGCTGGTGTAGATCTCCAGCTGTCATTCAGGTAGAGGAGGCTCCACCCATCAAAGAGCTGCTACATGTCATTCAGAGCATGGATGAGGGATGGTCAGTAGCTTCATGTCCACAGTTTTAAGGATGGACGTCTCTCAGAGGACACACGAAGGACATCTCAGCATTGATGAATGTAGAAGAAGAGCAAGAGCCAACAAGGACATTGAGACTGATCAGTAAATGTGACTCATGTCAGAAATATTAAAGGGGACCTAGAATGTAAACCAACATTTTCCTTGTTGTTGTTGAATAAGACAGCTTGGGTGGTCAACAGCAGCATGTCAAAAAGTCAAAGCCTTGTCCTACTTTATATGTAAATTATAAGACTGCTCTCCTCATGGTTCTCAACGACGCCTATTTGGCAAGTGACATGGGTGATGCAGTTGTTCTGTTGTTGTTAGATCTGTCTGCGGCCTTTGATACGGTCGATCATGACATTCTTCTGGACCGACTGTTGAGCTGGGTGGGGATCTCGGGGTTAGCCCTGAAATGGATTCAATCATACCTTAAGGGCAGGACTTTCTGTGTGAGGATGGGTGAGGCATCATCATCCTGGGTGGACCTGCAATGGGGTGTGCCGCAGGGATCTGTCCTGGCCCCTCTATTGTTTGCATTGTATCTCCTGCCTCTGGGGAATCTACTCCGTCGACATGGGGTGAGATTTCACCTATATGCTGACGACTGTCAGTTATATCTCCCTATCCGCCGAGGAGCTAGTGGATCCATTTCTCCTCTTCTGGATTGTTTAAATGATGTCACGTCCTGGATGGCGTCCAACTTCCTGCATCTGAACAGTGATAAGACTGAAGTAATAGTGCTCAGTCCAGGTACGCTAGTGGGTGCAGCCTCCACTGTGGACCTTGGCCCTTTGGCACAGTATGAGAGAAATATTGTTACCAATCTTGGTGTAAAAATTGATTCCTCACTGAAATTTGATGCTCAAATTAACATGGTAGTACGTTCCAGTTTTTTTCATTTGAGACGCCTAGCTAAGATCAAGTCCCTGCTGTCCAGGAAACATTTACAATCTGTTATTCATGCCTTTGTCCTGTCCAGACTCGACTACTGCAATGCACTGTATGCCGGTCTGAGTCAGGGTGCGATTGCTCGCCTACAGCTGGTCCAAAACTCAGCTGCTAGGTTCTTGACAGGCACAAGACGCCATGATCATATTACACCGGTCTTGGCGAAACTACACTGGCTTCCCATGCAGTACAGAGCAAAGTTTAAAGTACTGATTCTTGCTTTTAGGGCTCTTCATGGTACTGCTCCTGCCTATTTATCGGCACTATTACATAGGCATGTCTCCACCCGCTCTCTTCGCTCTGTTGACCAGGAATTACTGGTGGTCCCTCGTTCCAGGTGCAAATCAAGGGGAGATCGTGCGTTCGCGGTCTTCCTCTGACTGTTAGGCTGGTGCCTTCCCTTCAGATTTTTAAGTCCCGTCTGAAGGCCCATTATTATGTCCAGGCATTTTCTCCATTGGGGTCTTGATTTTATTGTTGTTGGTTTTTTTCTATCTGTTTTATGCTGTTTTACTATGTTTTTACTATGTTTTTATTCTATTTNCCGTGTTGCCAAAACCAGTCTATGGCTGTGGACAGACGAGGGAAACACGTTGTCAGACCATAGCTCGTTTAATTCTCACATTTCACACACAACACATTCATACAATAGATAATCATCCCAAAAATAAGTAACAACACAGCAAATAATAGTAATAAAATGAAAATCAATACTCATAATTGACAAAATATTGAAATGTGCAAATAATATAGGCTGTAAATAAAATACAATTCACAAAACCCAATAATAAAAACTATCAAAATAATAATAAAATAACATTAAACACCTTTGCTCACTCCCATCACTAAATCATAACAGCAAAAGAGCTTAATTTACTCTCTAGTGCCAAAAACACAGTTAATCTGTTACTTCCGGTCTCACTCACATACACACACAGAAGCGCCGAGCTGGATCAACGGAAATGTGCCTCCGGATGGCGGGCTGAACAAATAAAGAACACCTAACACGGCGATCTCAATAAACTTGAATTTGAACTCTTACTTCTGCTTATATTACACTCAAACCTCTGTGAAAGTGCTAGAACCCTTAGTTGTACATTATAATACATATTCTGGCTCCAAATACATCCGTTTCATACTGCTAATTTATCTACATACAACCAAAGCGATCTTCCAAAATGGCGGAGGTACAGGCCCGTTCTAAAACACACAAATACCTCGTCATTTAACCTTCAGAAACAGTCAACGTTTCATTACAGTGTTTCTACATAGCTATACTTTCATTTACATCTTATTAGGACCAAGTTTAAGTTCAAATATTTAACTTTTATAGACATACCTGTGGACAGACGAGGGAAACACGTTGTCAGACCATAGCTCGTTTAATTCTGAGCTGCGCCTGCGCAGAAGCCCTCTATGCCCACAGTGGCGCTACAGCACCCTCTGCTGGTGTGAATGAGCACAGCAACCTTAACTTTACATCATACACATAAGCTTTACAATACAAAAAAAATAGAAGGGGTGTCTGTTTTTCATAAAAACTTACTATAGCATTTTACAGTCTACTACAAATGCCCCACTGCCATGCTATGATGAGCGCACCCACTAGAAATGCTTTTTTTGTCACGGTGTTGGCAAGGAAAACCAACTACACTGAAGTTGCATTACCCATGCTGTAATAAGCCATTTTTGGCTGAGTAGTGCTAATCAAAAATCACCATTTGTCATCTGCAAACATCATAGTCCATGGAGGCTTCTGTCTTATATCATCTGTCAGCCTGTCCATCACCCAAGCAAATAAGAAGGGGTTTAGAGGTGATCCTTTTTTTAACATGTCCTGTGCTGGCAGTTGTAGCAGACTGAATGGTTGATCCGGGTGCCATAGTATGCCTGAGCAGTTTTACTCTACAGCAAGAGGGATGTGGTATACTCCTCCTGTTGGGCAATAGCCTTTATTGTGTTTGTGGCATGTTAGACCGCATTTGCTTACGCACCGAAGTGGACAGGCAGGTAGAAATGAGACATACAACACAAACAGGGAAAGAAAAGAACAGGGAATGGTCGGACAACAGTACACAACAAGTAGACAGGCAGGACAAAACAGTGGGGTCATCATGAAAAAAAAGAAAAATCTACAAGAATAGAGGACATCAGGGCACTAGCCCCCAGCCAAAGTGAACCCATTAGTGGGCCGCCAAGCATGGAGCCCCCAGCCCAGCACACTGTCACCCCTACCGATACAGACCAGCCCAGAGCGAGACAACCCCAAGCCCCAAAGGCCTACCCCAGCACCCCGCGACAGACAGCCAGGGAGTCGATTCTTAATGTAGTCCCAACTCCACTTGCACTCCTCTGTCACTCCTACAGCACACCTCACTGCTGTCTCACAGCTCTCTTGCATGTTCTGCATCACTCTATTGTACAGACCTCCTCATGCAATAAACTAAACATTGCTAATAATGATGGAGATAATTTTGCAATTTAAGTGTATGCAAATTTTAATATTTGATCATTATTTCCCTTTTTTTAGATGTCGTCAAACTCTCCACTCTTCAATGAGTCTGGCCTTGGCCCACATTCCCCTACTGATGACCCCTACAGATGCTTCTTCACCAGCCCTGTTGAGTTTGTGTTATGCACTAACGATGTTATCCACATCCTCCTCCTCCTTCCTCTCTGCAGTTTCATTGTCTACGTTGTCATGTTGCAACAGAAGAGTCCAACCTCCTTCAGTCACTGTGACAGCTTCACCTACCACTTGGCCATCATGGAGCTAATTGGTACCTTGGGTTGTGCTGTCAATTTTTGTGGAATTTGCATGAAAAGTCCAACATTATTTAAGCTTGGTCTATATCTGTATGTTCTCCCTTGGTATGGACAGATATTCTTTCATGCCCTGACCTGTGTGGAGCACTACATGGCTGTAGTTCATCCTGTCATCTACCGGAGCTTAAAACATGAAAAATGGATCCGTATCAGAAACATCACCGTTGGGTGCATCTGGCTGCTTTGCTCTTTATGCATGAGTGTTTTGATTACAACAAACATTCCTTATTTGGATTTTATCTTTCTAACTTCATCCACAATAATTGCCTCCTTCTGCAGCTTGTCAGTTCTTTGTGTTTTGATTCGTCCAGGTCCAGGGGAAAGGGCTCAGGGCAGAGCAGGAGTTGACCAATCCAAAAAAAGGGCTTTCTACATAATTGTGACGATACAGGGAATATCAATGTTGAGATTATTTTCTGGTCTTCTTTGGACTGGTCTAGAGTTTGCAGAAAATCTGAATGAATGTATAATGACAGTGTATGATGTCTGGATTATCCTGCCCAGTAATCTGATTTTACCGTTACTGTTTCTACAAAGGACAACAGCATTTAGGTGTGATAAAAAATGAATTTAGGTATGAAGATTTACTGGCACCCATCTCTCACTGCAACACTTTCCAACACCTCCTGAGTGACCCCTAGGCATTCATAGTCCAGAGAGGATATATAGATCCCCCAGTGAGATATGGGACTAGCCCAGGATCTCCTCCCAGTAGGGTGTTCATGATCAACCTCTGGAGAGAGGTTCTCAGGAGGCATGCTTTGCCATAATTGCTGATTTGTTTTAATGTTCAAGTTTGAGTTCCTTACAGATGATGAAGCTTACCTCTAAAGATGTGCTTTGCCACACTATGAATGAAGCTTGTTTAACTCTCCCACGTTCCTAATGGGTCAGATGGACCCCAGGTGTTTTTTTTTTCATCACTTTTTACCAGTTTCTTCACTAATCCAGATGCGGCGAGTCCTCCTGCGAGCATTTCCAGGGTCTTGGTCCAAATTTTGCCCCTTGCAGTCCCGGTGGGGTCCAATGGCTGTTTTGAGTTTTCATTGCATTTCTCTTAGTTTCTTAGCCCTCTGTTCAGAGTTTTGGCTGAAATGTAGTGTTTGTTTTTTCTTTTGTTTTTTTCCCAACCCACCCGTATTCCTAATGGGGTCCAACGGACCACAAGTGGTTATTTATTTATTTTTTTCAATTTTTGAGGAGTGAGCATCACCTCACACCTGCCACATGGACCCCAAGGGATAAACCATCAGCCCTGTTCAACCATCCCCTGGCCTGGAGGGTCACCTGTTAGGACAGCGGGAGGGTTAAGTCAGTTGTATAATTGATTCCATTCCTTTAGAGTTGAAACAAAGGTGGACTTGAGAGCTGTGCCTTTTTTTACACTTACACACCAGATGCCATCAATACCACAGAAGAAGCCTGAGTCTCAGGCCATTTCTCGCTCTGTCCTACCATCACTAGTGTTTCTTCAACATTCAGTAAATNTACATTTCTACCAGTAAATGACCTCTGACCTTAACTGGTTGTAACACTTAGAGGCAACAAGTGAAGCAGCATTTGTAACAACTGATAATGAGTCTCTCACATTTCTGTGGAGTGATTTTAACCCACCTTTCTTTGTAGAATAGTTTGAATTCAGCCATGTTGGAGGTTTTATTAACATGAATATTCTGCTGAAGGCCAAAGCATCTCCATCAGGTTGAAGGATGGACTGGAACCAGACCTCCTACAGAACTTTAGTTTCTGATCCATTCAGGTCTGAACTCACTGGTGTGTTTCATGGTTCTGCTGCAGAACCCAAGTGCACATCCTGTTAGAGAACATAGTTCATTGTTGCATCAGTTACAGCAAGTGGTCCAGGTCCTGCAGCCCCAGACCATCACACTACCACCATGACTGTTGCTATGGTGATGCTTTTCTGAGTTGCAGTGTTAGTTGAACTCCTGATGGAGCGGGACACACACCTGTGCTTTTGACCACATCAGGAGCTGGTGTAGATCTCCAGCTGTCATTCAGGTAGAGGAGGCTCCACCCATCAAAGAGCTGCTACATGTCATTCAGAGCATGGATGAGGGATGGTCAGTAGCTTCATGTCCACAGTTTTAAGGATGGACGTCTCTCAGAGGACACACGAAGGACATCTCAGCATTGATGAATGTAGAAGAAGAGCAAGAGCCAACAAGGACATTGAGACTGATCAGTAAATGTGACTCATGTCAGAAATATTAAAGGGGACCTAGAATGTAAACCAACATTTTCCTTGTTGTTGTTGAATAAGACAGCTTGGGTGGTCAACAGCAGCATGTCAAAAAGTCAAAGCCTTGTCCTACTTTATATGTAAATTATAAGACTGCTCTCCTCATGGTTCTCAACGACGCCTATTTGGCAAGTGACATGGGTGATGCAGTTGTTCTGTTGTTGTTAGATCTGTCTGCGGCCTTTGATACGGTCGATCATGACATTCTTCTGGACCGACTGTTGAGCTGGGTGGGGATCTCGGGGTTAGCCCTGAAATGGATTCAATCATACCTTAAGGGCAGGACTTTCTGTGTGAGGATGGGTGAGGCATCATCATCCTGGGTGGACCTGCAATGGGGTGTGCCGCAGGGATCTGTCCTGGCCCCTCTATTGTTTGCATTGTATCTCCTGCCTCTGGGGAATCTACTCCGTCGACATGGGGTGAGATTTCACCTATATGCTGACGACTGTCAGTTATATCTCCCTATCCGCCGAGGAGCTAGTGGATCCATTTCTCCTCTTCTGGATTGTTTAAATGATGTCACGTCCTGGATGGCGTCCAACTTCCTGCATCTGAACAGTGATAAGACTGAAGTAATAGTGCTCAGTCCAGGTACGCTAGTGGGTGCAGCCTCCACTGTGGACCTTGGCCCTTTGGCACAGTATGAGAGAAATATTGTTACCAATCTTGGTGTAAAAATTGATTCCTCACTGAAATTTGATGCTCAAATTAACATGGTAGTACGTTCCAGTTTTTTTCATTTGAGACGCCTAGCTAAGATCAAGTCCCTGCTGTCCAGGAAACATTTACAATCTGTTATTCATGCCTTTGTCCTGTCCAGACTCGACTACTGCAATGCACTGTATGCCGGTCTGAGTCAGGGTGCGATTGCTCGCCTACAGCTGGTCCAAAACTCAGCTGCTAGGTTCTTGACAGGCACAAGACGCCATGATCATATTACACCGGTCTTGGCGAAACTACACTGGCTTCCCATGCAGTACAGAGCAAAGTTTAAAGTACTGATTCTTGCTTTTAGGGCTCTTCATGGTACTGCTCCTGCCTATTTATCGGCACTATTACATAGGCATGTCTCCACCCGCTCTCTTCGCTCTGTTGACCAGGAATTACTGGTGGTCCCTCGTTCCAGGTGCAAATCAAGGGGAGATCGTGCGTTCGCGGTCTTCCTCTGACTGTTAGGCTGGTGCCTTCCCTTCAGATTTTTAAGTCCCGTCTGAAGGCCCATTATTATGTCCAGGCATTTTCTCCATTGGGGTCTTGATTTTATTGTTGTTGGTTTTTTTCTATCTGTTTTATGCTGTTTTACTATGTTTTTACTATGTTTTTATTCTATTTTCATTTTTTTTTTTTTTGTGTCTTTTATGCAATAGCTTTTTAGTGTGGTGTCCAGCACCTTGGGCTTCTCCTAAAGGTTGTGGAAGGTGCTCTATAAATTAATAAATTAAATGAAATGAAATTAGAAAATTGAAATAGGCGAGAGAAAAACTTCTGTTCTGAGAAAACCTTCCTTAACACATCATAAGGGGGAGCCACGCCTCCTCAAACCTGCATGTCTCCAGTGTCTGAGGCCTTCTGGGGAAACTAACCAATCGCCAAGCAGCTCATTATCATATTCATGTCCTGGCCGAGTGGGAGGGGTCAACAGCTCTTTTCACAGCAAGGCTGGTTTAGGGGGTTTAGAATGGCCTGTACCAGGGCTTCTGGGACAGATGAAAGCCAAAAGCATGTTTATTGTGCTTTTTAGAGGCTCAAACTGTTTTAGATTGTTAATTAAGTGCATTCTAGGTCCTCTTTAAAACAAGCAAAGCAAAGAGCCAATGGTGGTAGCAGATGTGCCGACAGCACCAAGGCACAAAGTAGGACTGGACTTGTTTCAGTTCAGATGGAAACACATCATCTAACTGTGTCATAACACACACCAGATCCATCTTCAGCAGGCTGGTACCTCCACACATCCTGGTGAGCACCAACAGCTTTAGCAGCAGAGGTCTACAGACCAGTAGAACTTTCTACATGGAACATCAAGTCCACATGATGCAGTCAGATGGACAGGCTGAAAAGGGTGTTCACATTCTCAAGCAGCTCTTAAACAAGCTGCTGACAGAGACTCTGATCCATGTTTGGCTCTGCTGAGCTACAGAGCATCACCACTTCAGTCTGGTCTTTCACCTGCTGAACTGGGTTGTTTTTGGGGGCGTCTTAGTTTTAGTCTTAGTCTTTTGGACGTGAATGCTTTTTAGTTTTTAGTCAACAAAGATTTTTGTTGTATTAGTATTTATTGCAGAGTTTTAGTCTTTAACAAATGAATTTCTATGTCAGACGTACTCTGAGCTACTGGAGTGAGTTTCATACCAACATCATTTATTTCAGGGCTAAAGGAGATGGGACACAATCTGAGCTGCCCCAGAATTTGTTTAGTTAAACAAAAATCCCCAAAGTGGTATCATTTGTTTGCTTTATTGATAATCACTACTGTAGATAATTTATTGATGCAGATCAGAGCATCATCCAGTAGATTTTTACAAAAGAAATTGTGACCCTTGAAACCAGCTCTGGTGGCCTAGTGGTAGAGTGTCCACCCCGGGACTGGGAGATCAGGGTTCAAGTCCCGGTCGGGTCATACCAAAGACTTTGAAAAAATGGGACCCAATGCCTCCTCGCTTGACACTCAGCACTAAGGGGTTGGATTGGGGGGTTAAACCACCAAATAGTTCCCAAGTGCGGCCACAGCTGCAGCTCACCGCTCCCCACCACGGGGATGGGTCAAATGTGGAGATGTAATTTCACCAGTGTGTGATGATGACTTGGGACTTTATGATTTTCTTTGCTGAATAGAATGAACTCTTAGGGCACATACACAATATTTAAATAGAAATCATTTTCTTGTTTAATTTATTTTTACTTGAGTTATCAGACCTCCAGCTTAGTGTCTTTAAATGTATATTCTAGCAAAGTCCACCCAGTTAAATGCAGTAATGATTTTCCAAAAACCTGCAGTGTTATGAGTTTTCATGAGCCTAAAGAATTTATTTAAATAACCCAGTTCTGCTCTTGAGCATCAACAGTGATGCTCATGAACATTTAGATGGGCTTAAACTGTTATGCTGTTGGTTTAAAAAGCAGGAATGTGACTCGTTATTATGAACCAGGGAGCAGAGAAAATAAACTGCTGCAGCAAAAGCTGGAGATCACATTCTGATGAAGCCAACAGGACCACATCATCTGCAAAAAGCAGAGACCTGATCCTCAGGCCACCAAAACCATTTAAGTTGGAAAATGAGATACAAAAGCAGAAAGTCAGAGTCAGAGTAATTTTATGACAAATGTGTCAAGAAACCTCCTCCACTCTCAACCAGTGACTCAGTGAGGACTGAGGAGGCTGATGGATGGAAGATGAGAACAATGGTTTTACTAGAAGTAGCTCCACGTTGGTTCCCAGTGAGAACTGAGGATGGACAAATCCTCAGACACATCACACATCACAGTTTATTGAAGACTCCACCAGAGACTGTTGCTGATAGGGTCAAGCTATCGTACAACAATAATCAATCTTTCAATCAGCTTTGCAAGGGGGAGTGGGCTCAACCAAGGGTGACCAGACGAATCTTGCCT
Organism: Aphyosemion australe; assembly: GCA_006937985.1. Taxonomy (NCBI): domain Eukaryota; kingdom Metazoa; phylum Chordata; class Actinopteri; order Cyprinodontiformes; family Nothobranchiidae; genus Aphyosemion; species Aphyosemion australe. The sequence continues at coordinate 137,296 of SSNS01000359.1, forward strand.
CAACTCCCAAGTCTCACCCTGCGCAGCTTCTTTTTATTAAGCACAGAGAACAAGGGAGTGGTTACAGGTTATGCAAAATTGGCATGTCATGATGTGACAAACAGCTGATATGTGACTTGGTGTTCTATTAGAACCTGGATGTTCCAGTTTCATACACACACAGCAGTTAATAATGAATCATAATCACAGAGAGATAGCTTACAGCTGAACACACATATTATATGATAAGTAAGACCTTTTAAAAACCCTGACATTTGGTGAGCTCAGTAAAACCCACACTGGGTCACAGATGGATCCCACACCTGCACCAGTCTGTGACACTGATAAAACCAGTTAGACTCATATATTATTGAGGAGGCCCACAGAAGAACCAGTCAGACTGAACTTGTGATTAAATCCAGCATGGGTGAAAGTAAAGAAATCAGTGTAAAATCTGAGGATTGAGACAGAATGAATGTTGGTTAATGTTGTTAATGAGTTGAGTTAGGCTCTGGTTTGGTTCAGAGTAAGTTCAGAGTCTAGGCCAAACTAAACAACAAGCATGACAATAAGAACCAACATGAAGAGAACTCATGGGCAGAAGTCACCAGTCAGGTTTTAGGGACAGAGAGGACAGACCAGTGCTCCCAGTTAGACTGATCAAGCCCTCCCACCAGAACCTGATCACATCAATGACAGAAACAGCTCCTATCTCCATGTTAGTGAATCAGAAACTTGATGTTGATCAAACGTTCCAGACAGAATCAGCTGTTTGATGATCTGATCAGATACAAGCTTTGATCCCAGATGAAAGAGAAACTTATTTCTAATCTCATCAAGAAGTTTGATTTCTGTCTGACAGCAACAACATGAGAGGTAGGAGTTACCTAAAGGGAAGATTAGTAACCTGGGAGACCAAAGGTTCACATATTAGTAACTAGTCCTTTAATCAGAATAACTTTATGATGTGTGATTGTCCTTAAGTTGGTGATGAACAAGTCAGACTAAATCTGAACTATTTTAATCTTCTCTCCAGGCTGAGAGTCTCTGACCTCTCAGAGGAAAGTGTTGCTGCTGTGTCGTCATTTCTCAGCTCCCAGACTTTTATTCTGAAAGAGCTGGACCTGAGAAACCTGCAGGATTCAGGAGTCCAGCTGCTGTCTGAGGGTCTGAAGCTGT
>SSNS01000359.1:160507-187693 GCA_006937985.1 Aphyosemion australe
AAACAGATTGGTCTGACTCCACCACAAAGTCCACCGAAGATGTTTCACTCTCCTCATTTTCTCCAGGAGTATCAGGCTGCAGGAGCTGATCCAGAACTTGTTCCACAGAGAGATGCCTCTTCATCTTGCTCCGTGGCTTTCACAGAAGTGAAATGACCAGATAACCAGACTAATAATAATAATAATAATAATAATAATAATTCATTGAACTTATATAGCGCTTTGTTAGGACACTCAAAGACGCTGCATGCACTCACACATTCACACACTGCTGATGATGGAAACTACTGAGTAGCCACAGCCGCCCAAGTAGTTTGAATGTGGCAGGTGCATAAACATACTAATTGTTTTGTTTTCTACACTTTGAAGTTCAGTAAGAGAGTCAAAGTGTGTTTTGTTTACTTATCAGAGGTCAGGTTGACCTTTTGACTTCAATAAAAAGAGCAGAAGATCTAAAGAAATGTGTAAACATTCTCGCCTGGGCAACATATGGAGAAATGACTGAATTTGGTGATGAACAGTAAAAATCATAAATTTGACCACTTTTCTCCTAAATGAAACCATAATATCACAGAAAGCATGATTATTTGCTGCAGATGTTACAGGATCAAAAACTGTGGTTTGCATTGAAGTCAATGGGACGTTTTTGTCCATAATAGGCACAAGAGGGTGGTACATTTTAAATCTGCTGCTACACAAAAACTAATAAAGCATAAAATGTGATATGTTGTCACATTCTTGACATAGCCAAGGCTGATTTAAAAAAAAATATTTCAGTCACAAAAAATATGTTTTATGTAAAATGTCTCCTCTTTTGTCTGCTTTTTTCATGAAAAAATGAGCATCACGTAATCAAACTGGCATATAAAGGGTTAAATTTTAGATAAATGTTCAATTTTTGATTGTTTTGATCAGAACTGAAGTTGATCACAAGATTTAAACCCAAAAAGCAGAAAAAAATATTAATCTGGACCATTTTTAAAGCAGTTTTAAAAGTGGACGTTTTTGTCCTCTAATGGCTCAAGAGGGTAGTAAATTTTAAATCTGTTGCTATGTAAAAACTATAAATGCAAAAAATTCAAAATTTTAGATATTTGATAACATAATCAAGACTGATTTGTAATGAACGCCCCAAGCAAAAAAAATTTTATTTGGGGAAAATAACTCAGTTTTTGTGTTTTTTTCATAAATTACAGCAGTGCCTTTGAGTATTCAAACTGGCATTTCAAGGGTTAAAATCCTCAAAATAATTGAAATTTTTATATGTTTGAGCAGGGCAGAAGTTGTTTAACAGATCTATGAAAAAAAAAGTAAAAAAAAATATTACTGTATACATTTTTTATAGCCATTTTAAGCAGTGGACGTTTTTGTCCTCTAATGACTCTTTAGGATGAAATTTAAAGTGAAGCCTGAGGGTTAAGGGAATTGACAAAAGAGAAATTGATTGGGAGAACTGTAGATTTTAACCAGTTTATTGAATAATCTGAAACTCTTGAAAAAGTGTTTATCAGTTCAATTGCTTGGGAGAGAGAGGATTGTGAATGCTAGAGAAAAAGTAACACATCATCTGCATAAAGACTGATTTTATGTTCTATGTTCTTACACTTTATACCTTTAATAACTGTAGTTTGCCTGATTGCTGCTGCTGGTGGTTTAATAAAGATAGCAAACAGTGAGGGGGAGAGTGGGCATCCCTGCCTGGTCCCCCTCTGAAGACAGAAGCTGGCTGATGTTTGGTCGTTTGTCCTGACACAAGCTGTTGGTGAGCTGTATAATGTTTTTAGCCAGTTTATGAAGGAGTTTCCAAAACCAAATTTCTGTAAGGTTGTAAATAGGAACTTCCAGTTGACTCTGTCAAAAGCCTTTTCTGCATCAAGAGATAATATACTAGTTCCAATGTTTCTACTGTGAGAAAAGTCTATCAAATTAAATAATCTATGTGAATTTGTGGACGAATGCCTCCCCTTTATGAAACCAGTTTGGTCGGGATGTATTATGAAAGGGGTCACCTTCTCTAATTTTTTTGCAAGGGCTTTACAAATTATTTTGAGATCAACATTAATAAGGGATATGGGACGATAGCTGGTAGGAGATGCAGGGTTTTGGCCTGGTTTTAACAGGAGACTAATGATGGCTGAATTCATATTTGGCTGTATCCTGCCATTTTCTTCAATTTCTCTCATCATTCGGAAGAATCTTAGCCTGGCAAGCCATCCTGTATATGTGTATATATAGTCTGGCCACGAACCATTGACGGCTCTCAGTCGTGAGGCGGGATCTACGGTTGTCTTTCAAACTGTCAGCACGCAATTGAATAGCGCTAGGACCAATCAGAGTAACGAACAATGTGACGTAATCACGGCGACGGAAAAGCGGGAGGCAGCAATGGCGTCTAACATCAATGATTTCTGTCGTTTTTGTATAAAAACATGTGAATATCAGGTGTGCTGGGACATTGCACTACTTTGTTTGATAAAAATAAGAAGCCGCTAAGTATATCAGACAGACTTACGCACGTTGGAGTCTAAATAATCCAATGTTGATGACAAAGCCATTTCAAACAAACGTGTTTCCTGCGTTGCCACCATGTTGCTTGGGTTCGCGGCCGCAGCGCTGACGTCATCAGCTACTCCCGCTCTGTGATTGGCCCAAAATATAGAGCGCTGTGATTGGCCCAACCAAAACTATAGCGAGCTGTGATTGGACAGCCACAGGCAGCGAGGGTTCCTATGAAGCGTGCCTAGACCAAACTCTTGCTTTGCAGAATTTGGTCTAGTTCACTAGGCTAGAAGAATTTTGGAGCCAGAATGATCCAGAATTCTTTATAGAATTCTACTGGAAACCCATCTGGACCTGGGGCCGTCTTATTGGGCATGGTTTTAAGGACTTCCTGGAGCTCAGCTGATGTTAGTGGTGAGTCCAGGGCCAACGCTTGGCTATCTGATAATTTAGGAAGTATTATTCTGTCAAGGAACTGATTGATCTCATTATCCGATGGGTTTATCTGTGGTGAGTACAAAGTTTTGTAAAAGTCTCTGAAAGTGTTGTTTATTCTTTCAGGATCATATACTATATTCCCAGTTGAGTCTTTAACAGCAGATATTGTAGTTTTTTCTTTATTTATTTTTAACTGGTCAGCTAAGAATTTGCCTGATTTATTACCATGTTCAAAGTTTTCTATTCGTAGTCTTTGTGCTAGAAATGTGATTTTTTTTGTCGATAATTTCATTAAGTTCTAGTTTAGCTTTACGTATTTTGTTCTGTATTTCTTCTTCTGATGAGGCCTCTAAAGACTTAATAATTTCTTCTAATTCCTGAATATGTTTGTTTTCAGTTTTTTTCTTCTGTGATGAGAAAGAGATTATTTTACCTCTCATCACTGCCTTCCCTACCTCCCAGAGAACAGATGCTGACGTTCCAGGCAAGTCATTATATTCCAAATACAAAGCCCACTCTTTTTCACAAAAAAATATTTCACAAAACCTTCGTCTTTAAGCAGCAATGTGTCAAACCTCCAGGGTTTACTTGGTGGGATTACCTTCTTATTTACCAGAGTTAAGGAAACAGGAGCATGATCGCTGACAAGTATAGGATGAATCTCAGTGTCTGAAATATCAGCCAACAACGAGCTGCTGACTAGAAAATAATCCAGACGGGAGTGAGAGTGATGGACGTGAGAAAAAAAGGTAAACTCTCTACGGTTGGGATGAAGAGATTGCCATGCATCGCTAAGTCCATAATCACTCATATACTGTTTAACTATATTAATGGACTGCCAATTGCGTTGAGTCCCAGCTGTACTGAGTCTGTCGATACCCCACAGCCCAAAATTGAGATCATTCTGTATAGATAATTTTAATATTATAAATCTACCCTCTGTATCTGTAACTGTGTCCAATACTGTGAAATTGACATTTTTGTCTATTAAATAGCTACACCTCTTCTTTGCCTAGAGTTAAAGCAGGCAGAGAACATGCTGGGAAACTCAGATGTTTTAAGTTCATCTGTAGCTGTGGCAGGTCTATGGATCTCTTGTAGTAACACGTCTGCCTGCAGTCTTTTAAGCTGGTCAAAAATCTTTAACCTCTTCTCTCTGGAACCAGCTCCATGTACATTCCATGAGATAAACCTTAGTGCACCCATAGATGTGTGTGTGAGTGGCTAGTACATGTCTCCCTCATGTGAATGAGATAAAATAAGTAGGTCAGTGCATAAATTAATTGGATGATGATGATAATAACAAAATAAATAAATAAATAAATAAGAAGAAGAGAGAAAAAAAAACGGATAGACCCAAAAGAGATTGTGGTTGTCTGATGAGACATGTAAATTATGATCGTGACTGTGTGAAAATTCTATCTATATGTGTGTGTTGTGTTGCTGTGCGCGCTGACATCGTGTTAGAAAGTTGCGATTGTGCCCTGCAGATGTAAAGTTCCAGAAGCAGAGAAATAAAAGGAAAGAATAATAAAGGTTGAAAAAAAGAAGAAAGGTGAAAACGAAAAGAAAAGGTGATTCGGGGTGTGAAGTGGTGACCATCTCATCTAAACACGGATCTAGCAGCTATTTAATGCTGACATGCTGAAACCCAGTGAGTTCAGATAAGAATAATAAATTTGTGATCTGATGTTGGGCTAGAAGAGCCAGTCAGTCACTCCTTGCTCTTTGTAGAGCTTGTTGTTAACGTAGAGCTTGTCCACGGTGATGACAGCGTGGCTCCCATCCTGGATGAACTTTTAACACAGCGGGAAGAGGACTCTGCGGCGCTCCAGGATTTCCTTAGGAAGCTGGTCGTTCACTCTGAAGTCTTTCCCTTTAAGTTCTCTCCCGAACCAAGATGGAACCATGTAGTCCTGCATGTCCTCTCTCTCCCCTGACTCCTACACCAGTCTATTCTAAATCATCACATCTGAATGTTGGAATATTTCCACTGTTTTGCACGGAGCTCTATCTGGATTCCAGTAGATCAGTAGAAATCTGCACATTTCTGCCTGAAGTCTCTCCACTTTAGTGGTTCAGAAGCTGCTTCTTTTAGGGTTTACTGGACAAGATGTTCCTCAGAAACTACAGAGAACAAAAATGGACCATTGCTGATCAACTCTGACAAATCAATCAAACTTTATTTCAGACAAAAAACAGTTGTCCATACTCTAAAAAACCCCCAATAAAATAAGTACATTAAAAAAATAAAAATAAAACAGAATAAAAGCATAAAACTTGTACAATGGATAATACAACAATTATAAACACATTCCCATCACACACCATATAAACAGTTGTTCCAATATTTAAAAAAACCAGAGGAATACCTTGTGTCACTGTATGCAATACTTGCCAATGCTCTGACTAAAGTGTTGGCAGTAATCCAAACGGCACTTGAACTTATACGTGCCGAGGTCCATGGTGGTAGCCTCAGGAGGATTCTAAATGAGTCCTGATACGCCACTTGTAGTTTTTTTATAGCTGCTTTACTATAATTACTCCACAATTGGGACGTATAGAAGGGAGTGCAAAAAGAACGAAAAAGGGCAACTTTAACGTTGTCTGTGCACATGCCAAAGTTACGTGCCAGAGTGTTAGCCTGCATGTACAGCTTACAGTACTGTCTTTTAATATCATCATCACTGAGATCACTCCTTAGAATGTGTCCCAAATATGTTACTTTTTCCACCACTTCCAGGACTTGGTTTGACAAATAAATAGATAGAAAGGTCATCTTCCTGTCTTCTTCTGTTGCAACAATCATCACCATCACTTTTTTGGGGGTTAAACATAATGTCAAACTCTTCACCATATTTTGTGCATATATTGAGCAGCTGCTGCAAACCAGCACTGTAAGGACACAAGAGGATAAGTCATCAGCATATATTAAGTGGTTTACAAGCCACTCACCCACTAAGCATCCAGTTTTGCAGTTATTCAGTGCAACAGACAAATCATCAAGATACAGGTTAAAAAGAGCTGGAGAAAGAATTCTGCCGTGCCTGACTCCACTGGATACAGTGAAAGGTTCAGAGACTTCCATTCCCCACTTAACCTGCATCGATTGGTGTGAATACCAAAAATGTAGTATCCTGATCAAGTATTCAGGGACCCCTCTACTCTGTAGTTTGAGATACAGTTTAGTGTGGTTGACTCGGTCAAAAGCTTTAGAGGCATCTAAAAAACACATGGAAACAGATGTATTCTGTCCCATATACTTATTCACAGTTTCCTTAAGGGCGTATATACAAAGATCAGTACTAAGTTCACTTTTAAAACCAAACTGATTATCTATTGTTGCTATAAAATCACTGAGTCTTTCCAGCAAAATATGCTCAAACACTTTTGACAACACGTTAGCCAGTGCTACCGGCCTGTAGTTGTCAATACAGGATGTTTTTTCCAGTTTTTTTTTTACTACAGGGACTAAAAGAACTGATAACATGTGATCAGGTAAGATGCCATGTTTCAAAAAACCAGTAAAGCATAATGAAAGTAATACATGAGCTCTTCGACTAGCATACTTCATGTGCTCTGCTGATAACTGGTCTAGGCCACACGCTTTGTTTGATGACATTTTCTCAATAGCAATTCGGACTTCATCAGCTTGGACAATCATGCCATGATTGTAATCAATATCACCTATGTTGAACCCTTCACTATTTATACAGTTAAAAATTCTGCTATAGTGTTTCCTCCATAGATCTTCAATTCTCTTATCTCCAGATACACCATCAATGTTTGCTGGTAGCAGTGATTTACTGTTACTACTGAGCTTTAACTCCTTCCAGAACTCAGAGGCTTTATTATTCTGAAGTTTATTTGCTAAGGAATTTGCCTGCATTTTTTGCTCATTCTTTTTAATGTAGCGAACTGCATTCTTAAATTTAGCGTTAGCAGCCTTCTTAGTCTCCAGCACCATTCCAGACGCTGTTCCTTTTTGGTACAGAGACCTGCTGTCATTATCCAAGCAGTCCACAATATTCTGGTACAGAGTGCATAACTCCCGTTTGTGTTCCATAAGTTTGCAGTTGACATCTTTACAGAATATAGTTTCTTTATGTATGTTAACAGTGCTCATGCTACGATCTGATAGTACGTTGTAATGCCTAATATCGTTATCTGTTACTTTAGCCCAAATCAGCTTCTGTATAGACGCTCTGTCATGGTGGATGAGCACCGGCAAAGTTTCACAGCTTAACTCTATGCAGACAGGGATGTGAGCAGTTGTTGCCAGTGGGTACAAGATCTCCATCTTAGATAAACATGTGCATCCGCAGTGCAAATACAGTGATCAAGCCAGGATGTCGTATGCCATGACTCACTAATATAAGTGTGGCTGTCTGCTGGCAGGTTCTCTTTGCTGGATAAAACCAGGTTATTATTTTCACAGAACTGAACCAGATGTTGCCCGAAGATGGAGCGTGAGTCAGAAATATCTGCATTCAGGTCACCAACAATAAAAATACAATTAAAATCACTCTGATTAATAAACGAGCTTAAAAAAACCAAGTTTAGCCAGATATTCGTCTTCATTCTGCTGACTCTCATATGGGGTATAAATATTTACAATCATAAAGGACTTGTTATCAAAAGCAACCTTAATTGCTATGCACCAGTTTACATTTAATCTAACAACAGAAATGTCTGGGTCATATTTCTTATGCCAGAAGATGGCCACGCCCCTAGGTATCCTTCCTCGAATTATTCCAGAGGATAGATCTGTTGTGGACTCCCCAGCTCCATAGATTTCACCATGAAGAGAGTTTAATTGTTCCAGATTCTGTTTAGACAGCATAGTCTCTTGCAGACATAAGATGTCAGCATCCTCCAAAGGTTTGTCAACAACAGTACGACGCTCCACTGCTCCCAGTCGCTTGCACAGGTTCGCCGTCACCACATGGAAGTCTTCACAGACATTCGTCTGAGCTGTCATAGCTTGCTTTATAAGGGTGACGTCTGCATTTAGCTTCTCAATTTTTCCAATCAAGCAGGAAACATCCACACTGCTAAAAGTAATAGGAGAGAGTTCATCCAAATGATGTGACACAAAGCGGGGGATGTTCTCCCCAACTTCATTTAGCAGCTTCAAGCAGCTCTTCACATTATTAACGTCTTTTTGCGGGCCTTTGTGCGCTACCAGACGCTGCGGCGAGCTCGGACAGAGATCGTAAAGTACCTTTTTTGAAGCCTCAATCCATTCCCATCTAAAGTGTTTAACAGCCAGCAAAATTATGTCATCATGACTTAAGGTTTTCATTTTTATGACAAGAAAGTTTAGAAATTCATCTTCAACAAGTGTCATGCCATCAGAAGTAGAATATATCACTGGTTTTTCTCTGAAACCAGCAAGAGCTGTCGGGCCTCCTGCTGCTCGAGCACCTGCCATCTTCCTTCCTTTCAAAGTATTGAGGTGAACCTCGTGGAACAAACCCACCTCTGACTGCCATTCAACACTGGAAATCCAACATGTGTCTAAACACAACATAGTGATCATGACTGTGAAGCTTTGAGTGGAAACAGACAGAAAAACAACATCTGGATCCTGGAATCATCACAGCTTCCATCTTTAAAGGACTGGAAGAGGAAGAAGTTCACAAGGAATCATTTAGAAGAGTTTCAACCAGAAACAGATTGAATCCATGAATCTGAAAAGGTGTTTGTGAGTGAAAGAGACAGACATGTACAGACTGAACTATCTGTTCTACAGTGAGAGTGTTTCTCTGACAGGAGGAGACTCGTCACATCAGACTCAACATAGAATCACTGAAGAACCAGGAGACCAGAACAAGAATCCAGGATAAAGAGGTTCAGTGAATGTGGTGTTGAAGGTGTGGAGGTGGATCAGTGAGTCAGAGGAGACTCTGTAGAAGGACAGAATGCCAGCAGGACAGTCCACATAGACTGCTGCTCTGCTAGAGACAGAGGAGGAGGAGGAGGAGGAGATGGGTGTTTTTCTGTTATTGTACCAGACAGAATAACTGTTAATATCAGAGCAGCCCAGACTCCAGGAATGATCATTCCCTCCAAACCAACAGTCTCTACTCTCTCCTTTCCTCCTGATTCTTCTGTAACTCACTGATATAGAAACGTCTCCTCTCCACTCGACCTCCCAGTAACAGCGACCAGTCAGACCAGTTCTACACAGCAGCTGAGACCAGACATCAAACCTGTCTGGATGATCAGGATATGACTGATCCTCCTCCACCCATGTCACCTTCCTGTTGTTGTCAGACAGGTTGAGTTCTCTGTGTACTGTGTTTGTGTCGATGGTGAGCTGACAGGAATCTGATGGAGAGAACAAACACAGTTATTGATCATTTATTGACACTTTGATGATGACTCAAGAATGAGTGATGTGACAGTGTGAAGATGGTTGAATGTGTGCTGCTTTGTTGTCATGAATCAAATCCAAACACACTTACACTTCCTCAGACCTGGTGTCAACCATCGGACTCCAGCAGGCTCCACCCTGAAAGGAGGAGGGGGGTCAGACCATCAGTCTCTTTCAGCATGGAAACATGGACATGACATGGTTCTCATCCACACATTGTTCTACACTGAGAAAGGAACAGTCCAACATTTGAACGGAGCATCTCTAAAGTCCTGTCCTGTGCTCGTCACCTTCCAGCTCACTTTACACTCATTCTTTTCATTTCACTTCATCTTTATTGAATCAGGCAGGAGGAGGAGGACACCATCCAGTCTGCTGCTTCATTTCCACTTTCAGGTGTCGTCACATCATCAAGCTTCTATCCAGGTGTGGTTGCTTCATCAGGGCAGGTGGGGCAGCACCCTGCTAAAGAAATCATTCACCCCAAAATATAGCTCCTCCTGATTAATGATGTCAATGACTTCATTACTTAAAATATAGTCTAACGTTTTTCTAACAGTGTTTCATTTATTTTAACAATTTTAAATTAAATTTCTTTATGTTTTTGGTGGAGGTGGAGTTGTGATGTGAAAGCCTGCACAGTTCATCCACAATTTCAGGATCACACCTGTCAAGTTTCCTGTTTTGGGCTAGAAACTACTTTAAAATCTATAAACTATTTTGCTCCTTTTTCCTGCCATCATCCTGAATAAGTATTCCCTGAAAATGTTCTGGTATTAAGTTCATTCACGTAGACCGAGACCAGAGAGACGCTTCGCTATAGCAGCACCTTCCTCCTGCTGTCATGCTGTCCTGTATTTTTAATTCCAAAACTTGACAGGATGTCCAGACAGACCCCTGAATCACTCTGTCAGCACTTTTCTTCAGCGCTCCTCCTCAGGAACATCCTGACACGAGTCACGACAGTCAGAGTTTGTTTAGTTGTTGAAAGTTTGAAGTAAAACAGCTTTATAATAATTTCTGTCATTCATCAGCAGCACTACTAAATGTATTTATAATCTAGGAAATGCAGCCATGCTGCTTACAGACATTTATATTCTAGACCTAATCAGCCTGATTATCATATTAACGAGGCCCCAGAGGGGCGACTGAGCTGAGCCTCCAGCCAAGCTGAAGTCATTTTTCAGCTTTTATATAGATATGAATAAAGATGTTCAGTAATCTTGTCCAAACACTGAATCATGTTAAAACCTGAATGGTCCTTGAGAAGAGAAAATTCCCCTAACCCCTCTATCAGACACTGTGAGTGTCTGCAGCAGGTGTCTCCATACCTGAGAGTGTCCAGTCTCCAGTGTGGATCCTTCAGTCCAGCTGACAGCAGCTTCACTCCTGAGTCTCCTGGATGATTGTAGCTCAGGTCCAGCTCTCTCAGATGGGAGGGGTTGGAGCTCAGAGCTGAGGCCAGAGAAGCACAGCCTTCCTCTGTGATCAGACAAGCTGACAGGCTGCAGACACACAACACAACACACAGGATCAACAACAACACACAGGATCAACAACAACACACAGGATCAACAACAACACACAGGATAAACAACAACACACAGGATCAACAACAACACACAGGGCAGACCCAGGATCAGATTTAGGACTCTCTGAGGTCCAGGTTAGTAACTTCCAGTAGAGGAGGGAGACCAAACAAAGAAACAGAACTCTGATGATCAAATGAAGAAAATAAAAACACATGTTCATGTAGCAGGATGATCACAAGCACCTGCTTACAATTAGTGGGCTGATCATCAGCAAGAGGGTGCTGTGCATATAGGCCCAATTCCAATACTCTCATTTCCACCCTTGCACCCTTCAATTGCGCATTCCCGCCCAAAGGTGCGAGTGCATATTGTGTCCCGATTCTCGATTGCAGAAGTTGACCATAACCCTTTTGCACCCTTAATCCGCACTTCGCCCATGTCCGTATCAATGCAGACTTTGGGCAAGGGTATTGCCCACAATCCATTGCTGCATGGGAATTTTGAGAAGAAGGTGGAGCAATGGCTCAAGTGCCTTTTCTGAAAATATGTATTTTCAAATGAAAGAAGTTAATTTTAAAGGGTGAGTAATACCATGGGCAGAGACTTATTTCAAGCAGACTTTCTGTTAGAAAAATACCTGGAAAAAAGGCGTCACCTGGAGGACCGAGAGAGCGGCACTGAGGCAATGCCCCTCAACCCCCACGCATGTGCTCTTGGAACTGAAACAAGTCATTTAGAAGAGCGCGCACTCGCACATGCACGAGCACACAAACAAAGCAAACTCACCACTCAGGAGAACGAGCAGACTCAGATACACCAGCTGACTGGAGGATTTTCTGTCCACTGCAATCGTTAGAAAAAAAAGAGGGAGGAGGAGGTTTTTTCAAGGAGGCGAGCGGCTCCAAGCTCTAACGTGTCATATCGGCAGGTTAGTGACTGCGCCAGGTGGAGGTGTGGCCGAGACTCAGCTGGAGTCCTGTGCAGCGCAGCCACGTAGTACGGTACAGACGACACCCTGCAGCTCTACAGCCATCAGCTGTGGCTGATTCTAAATCAGCGTAGAGCAGAGTTTTAATCTGAAGATGGAGATAGAATTATGGTTCTGGCCTGAAATATTACGTTTTAAGTAAGTTGCACTAAACTGCCAGAATAATGATTACACATGTCTACAGCACTAGTAGACACTCATCTATACAGGTTATCAGCAAAAAAGTGGATTTAGGTGTTACTCTTTAAGACGATTAATGATATTTATTCATGCTCTCAATGTTTTAGACTAATGGTGCGTTCACACCGGGCTTGACGTATGCGTCAAACAACGCATACTTCGTGGCGTTTTGACGCCTATATATTTTTGACGTTGACGCAGCTTGCGTTGACGCAGCTTGCGTTGGCGCAGCTTGCTTTGACGGTTGCGTCAGCCCCACGGGGAGGGGAAGGGAGGAAAGAGCAGAGCGCGTGCGCGGCTCTCTGTTGTCGGATGTTTGTAACAATGGCAGATCGTTAACGTTGAAAAAACATTCACCCGACACGCCAAGTTCTCCAGCAACCTTCCTCCAAGCAAGGTCCTTTTTATTCCGATCTCGTTAGGCGTAGCAGGTCGGGTCATACAGTTCACGCTGGTTACAAACAGCTACGATCAGTTTGTCCTCCATAGCTGAATGAATTCGCCTTCTTCACTCACTCTGCTGTGGCGTATCAACTCGCGCTCTGATTGGTTGACGCTTGTAAAGCGACGCAGAAAGTTCAGCTAGCTGAACTTGCTTGACGTTTGCATTGCAAGCAGCTTGAAAAGCGTGAAAAGTATCAAGCTTTGACGCGCCCAACGCTCACAAAGCTATGCAGGGACTTTGAAGCAGCTCTGACGCGCCTTACCATAGACTTAACATTGAAACTTGACGCTGGCGACGCATACGTCAAGCCCGGTGTGAACGCAGCATTAGATTTAATGTGGACAGCAATGAATGTAACTTTTGTTTGTTTAAAGTTTGTTAAAGTTTTTTTTAAAAAGTAGCACAAACAGCGACCGGTGTCGGTCTGCTCGGGTGCCACATAGACATAATAATTGATAGACCCCTATTGGCCGCTCGGGCGCAGGAAATGCGGCCGCCATCTTAGATCGGTCGGGCTTCCGGCAGACACGAACCATAACAGCAGCAGTAAACATGATGCCTGAGCTCTGTGCGGTTTATTCTTGCTTTAATCGGCGGACTATTGAGACCATGGCTCGGGGGATAACTTTTCACAAGTAAGTGCGAGCATTTTTGTTGTTTGTATTTTGTAAAAATAACTTTGTTGTACTATATTTGTGTCCACCAGCAGCACCTCCTTGTTAGCTAACGTTAGCTACATGTTTACTGCTGGTGCTCACTGCTCCCCTGTGAAGGCTAAATGAGACTATTAGAAATTTATTCCAAAACACTGACTTAAGTTACAGCTGACACAAGAATGCTGCTGTAGAAATCAAACAAATCTTTCTGGTATCAGATATAGCTCAAGTCTAAGACCCTCCCCTCTGACTGGAGAATAGTTAGCTAACATGCTAAAGAGGATTGCTGTGCAGAACTTTTTTCTGGTTTTACCCTTTGAGGAGTTTTAGTTCATTATCAATAGAAATGCAGATTTTAGGTTAAAGAAAGGTTCTAAGAAATCTTAAAGAAGAAGTAAACAGAATAGTAGTAATAACACAAGATGAACTAGATAAATTGCATTTCTTGCAGAAATGCGTTTGAATGCTTTATTGCTGAATACGATAGCTGAAACTGCTGAATTGAAGCTAAAACTAAGCTTAATTGTCAAAATGTGCTGAATGTATTTGAAGTTTTAGGAGCAACAATTGCTAAAAAGTTTTAAAAAGCCCGAAAAGTAAGTAGAGAATAGAGAAAAAAATCCTAAACAGCAGAAAACTGAAATCTCTAAACATAGTTTAAAAAACTGAGTAGCTAAAATGTTTAAACAGCTCATATTTGAGTATAAGTAGTTACATTTTCACAATTAGTTGAATTGTGAAATTAGCAGGATATGCTGAATTTTGAAACTGATAGCTGAGTAGCTGAACTGAAATAAGCAGTTTTCTGCTGCGAAAATTTAACGTAATTGTAAACATGAGCTGAAAAGATTTAAAGATGTAGGAGCAAAAAATCTCTAATAAGTGTAATAAAGCCAAATAAATAAGTGGAGAAAAGAGAAAAGAAATCTAAAGAGCAGAAAACTGAAATCTCAGTACACAGTTTAAAAAAGTGGACAGCTGAAATGTTTAAACAGCTGGTATTTGAGTAGGAATAATTTAATAGTTAAATTTTCACAATTAGCTGAACTATGAATTTAGCAGCTGAAACTGATAGATAAACATGCATTAGAACTGAAGTGAAGTTGAAAATGAGTTCAATTGTCAAAGTTAGCAGAATGAGATAAAAATAAACTGTTAGAAAGAGCAGAAATTGAACTTTAAGGTTTCAAAACTTTCTCAGACAATCAAAGACCAGGGATGGTGGACGGCTGGTTTCCTGAGTTCAAGCGGATCGATTTGGTGTATAACATGTCTGGGTGCGTATTTCTGTTAACTTGGACAAAGGTTGAACTCTCTCGGCCAATCAGAGAGCAGGGCTGGGAGACGGCTGGTTTCCTGAGACCAAGCCGATCAATTTGATGTATAACATGTCTGGGGGTGTATTTCTGTTAACCAAGAAGAAGCTTGAACTCTCTCAGCCAATCAAGGGGCAGGGATGGGCGGGAGGGGGGGCGAGGGGGGGCAGTGGGTTCATCAGACCAAGCTGATCAATTTGATGTATAAAGTTAAAGTTAAAGTCCCAAGTATTCATCACACACTGGTGAAATTACATCTCCGCATTTGACCCATCCCCATGGTGGGGAGCGGTGAGCTGCAGCTGTGGCTGCACTCGGGAACTATTTGGTGGTTTAACCCCCCAATCCAACCCCTTAGTGCTGAGTTTCAAGCGAGGAGGCATTGGGTCCTATTTTTTCAAAGTCTTTGGTATGACCCGACCGGGAATCGAACCCTGATCTCCCAGTCCCGGGGCGGACACTCTACCACTAGGCCACCGGAGCTGGTATGTGTATAATATGTGTGGGTGCGTAATTCTGTTATCCAAAAAGATGCTTGAGCTCTCTCAGCCAATCAGAGAGCAGGGATTGGGGGTGGGGGGCATTGGGTTCCTTAGACCTAGCTGAACGATTTAAGGAATAATATGTGTGGGTGCGTATTTCTATTAACCTTGAAGAAGCTTGAAATCTCTCAGCCAATCAGAGAGCAGGGATGTTTGGGGGGTCAATGGGTTCCTTAGACGAAGCCGATCAATTTGATGTATAATATGTGTGGGTGTGTATGTCTGTATAGCCAGAAAAATTTTAAAACTCTCAGCCAATCAGGGAGAGGGGGGGAAGGGGGGGGAGCGATATAGAGCGATAGAGAGAGACAGAGAGAGAGAGGGGGGAGAGAGAGAGAGTGAGGGAAAGGGAGAGAGATAGAGAGAGGTAGGGAGGAAGAGTGAGGGGGAGAGAGGAAGACAGAGAGACGGGGGGAGACAGAGAGAGAGAGAGAGAGCGAGAGAGAGAGAGAGAGAGAGAGAGAGAGAGAGAGAGAGAGAGAGAGAGAGAGAGAGAGAGTATTGATTCTGGCTTTGGTTCTGGGGTTCTGACCCTGGTTCTGGTCTTAAATCAGATGCTGGTTCTGATACTGGTTTGCTGAAACAAGCAGACAGGCTCCAGTAGGATTGTACTTAAAATAGCTTTTCCGTATATCAGCTCTCAGACAGTAAAATAGCGGGAAACGTCTGAACCAATCAGAAAGCTCCATTATCACACCACTGCTCTGCTGCTGTTAGACGCAGCAGGCAGGCCCCTTAATGAGTAAGGCTTTGGATCTGTGCTTCAGATGTCCGATCAGAGGCCTCCAACGTCTCATCACCATTCGAAAAGTATAGCACCGATTTGAAAAATTCCAAAAGCGTCAGCATCAGAAGGCTTTGGTGGTGCTGTATTTAATTTTTTGTGTGCCTACCTAGAATATTTGTAGGAGAAATGATGAGATGATTTCTACTGTCTGGAGCAGAAAATGCCTGTTTTTTATGGGAGGAAAATGTGGCTGAATCCTCTTTCAGATGCTTGTAACTCAAGAACCGTGACAGCTACAGCTAAAACAAAGACAACTCTAAAAGATGTGGTCGTGGCAGAATTTTCTTTAGAGAAATTGTCTCAAACTGGCGATTTCATGATCTGCAGCTCCAAACGTCAAATTGCAGGCCTCGAAGGTCTCATCACCATTCGAAAAGTATTACACCGATTCGAAAAATTCCAAAACTGTCAGCGGCCGAAGGCTTTGATGGTGCTCTGTGTGAATTTTTGTGTGCCTATCTTTAATATTGTAGGAGATATGACGAGTACAGTTTAGCTCTAATGCTGCGTTCACACCGGCCATAAAGTATGCGTCGCCAGCGTCAAGTTTCAATGTTAAGTCTATGGTAAGGCGCTTCAGAGCTGCGTCAACGTCCCTGCGTCGCTTTGTGAGCGTTGGGCGCGTCAAAGCTTGATACTTTTCATGCTTTTCAAGCTTTGACGCAAGCGTCAAAGCGTTCAACGCAAACGTCAAAGCTTGCAAAGCTTGCAACGCTTGCAACGCTTGCAACGCTTGCAACGCAAACGTCAAAGCAAGTTCAGCTAGCTGAACTTTCTGCATCGCTTTACAAGAGTCAACCAATCAGAGCGCGAGTTGATACGTCACAGCAGAGCGAGGGTAGAAGGCGAATTCATTCAGCTATGGAGGACAAACTGATCGTAGGTGTTTGTAACCAGCGTGAACTGTATGACCCGACCTGCTACGCCTACCGAGATCGGAATAAAAAGGACCTTGCTTGGAGGAAGGTTGCTGGAGAACGTGGCGTGTCGGGTGAGTGTTTTTTCAACGTTAACGATCCGCCATTGTTACAAACATCCGGCAACAGAGAGCCGCGCACGCTCTCTTTCCTCCCTTCCCCACCCCATGGGGCCGACGCAACCGTCAAAGCAAGCTGCGTCAACGCAAGCTGCGTCAATGTCAAAATATATACGCGTCAAAAACGGCATGAAGTATGCGTTGTTTGACGCATACGTCAAGCCCGGTGTGAACGCACCATTAGACAGTGATCAAAGCACCTGAGCTGAGAAAAAATTGAATGGCTGCCAATGGGAGAAAATCTGGCTGACTCCTCCTTCTGAGCCTCGTAGCGCAAAAACCGTGGCAGCTACAGCAAAATCGAGACCATCCCATCGAAGCAGACAAAAAAACCTACTGTTTTTGAGAAAATTATGCGTCTACCCCAAAAGATGTGGTCGTAGCAGAATTTCCCTTTCTGGATTTCGATCTGAAGCTGTCAGTCACAGTAGGAATGGCATGACCATATATGGGACGAGCAGACATCAGTGGCTGGAAGGAGAAATATTTTAAACCTTTTCCAAACTAAATAATGCTACGACCACAATTTTTGGAGTACGTCAATAAATTATACATCAAAACGGAGGAAAATCCGTCAGCTTTCTTTCAGCGCATGTCTCATTTCCATCGGTTCTACGGTTCTCTCAGGACACGGCCTGAAGTCGAGCAAAGTCTGTTTTTGGCCCTATTCTTTTGAATGGGGGGAGGAGGAGACGTTCCTGAACTTTCCAAAATCGTACCTCAAGTTTAACCTGTGATTATAGAAAAACCGTAAAATATATCAAGAAGCTGAAAAAATTTAAAATAGTTGAACTTCTTTTGAGTTTGTTAAAAGTTGAATGAAGTCTCTAGGTTGAAGTTAACCCTGGCAAGTAAGAGGTCAAAAAGATGAACGATTTTGTGCAAAATTGAGCGATTTTAAGCATTTTCCATTCATTTCAATGAGCTGAAAAATCGCAGAAAAAGCTGAATAAATCGGAAACGGTTGAAGACATCAATACCAAGAGATATAGCCGGAAAGAGCTGAACGAGCTGAACGGTTTGATACCAAACTTGCTGAAATAGCTGAAAAACTGTAGGAGGAGATACAGTTCAAAAAACGTACGGAAACTGAAAAAGTGGAGGAGGAGAAAAACAATAGTTTGAATGCTTAACAGCATTCAAACTAATTAAGAAAATAGCATTGACCTCCTTTGTACAATATTGGTAGACTCTAATCTGCAAATTGCATGTTTTTGTTTTCTAGGTTTTTCCACAAAAGATGTGAGGAAGAAGTGTGAGGCTTCCTGCAGCTGATTTATTAGTTTGAATGCTGTAAAGTATTCAAACTATTGTTTTCCTGTTTCTCTTTATTATTAGTTTGAATGCTGTAAAGCATTCAAAGTATTGAGTTTCTCCTCCATTTTTCAGATTCCGTACGTTGTTTGGCATCTAACTAGTGTCACAATTTTTACACTATTTACACAAATTTGGTATCAAACCGTTCAGCTCGTTCAGGTCATTCCGGGAATGACTTTTGGTATTGATATCTTCAACCGTTTACGAGATATTCAGCTTTTTCTGCGATTTTTCAGCCCATTGAAATGAATGGGAAATGCTTCAAATCCTCTTTTTTTTCACAAAATCGTTCATCTTTTTGACCTCTTACTTGCCAGGGTTAACTTCAACCTAGAGACTTCATTCTTCTTCATATCTTTTACGGTTTTTCTACAATCACAGGTTAAACTTGAGGTACGATTTTGGAAAGTTCAGGAACGTCTCCTCCTCCCCCCATTCAAAAGAATAGTGCCAAAAACAGACTTTGCTCAACTTCAGACCGTGTCCTGAGAGAACCGTAGAACCGAGGGAAATGAGACTTGCGCTGGTTGAAAGCTGACGGGTTTTCCTCCGTTTTGAGCTATAATTTATGGACGTACTACAAAAATTGTGGTCGTAGCGTTAACTAGTTTGGAAAGGTTTTAAAATATTTCTCCTTCCAGCAGCTGAGCTGTGCTGTCCCATATATGGTCATGCCTTTCCTACTGTGACTGACAGCTTCAGATATGAATCCAGAAAAGTAAATTCTGCTACGACCACATCTTTTGGGGTAGATGCGTAATTTTCTCAAAAACAGTAGGTTTATTTGTCTGCTTCGATAGGATATCTTCGATTTTGCTGTAGCTGCCACGGTTTTTGTGCTACGAGGCTCAGAAGGAGGAGTGATCCTGATTTTCTCCCATTGGCCCCCATTCAAAAAATTTTCAGATCTTGAGCTTCGACTGCTGACTGAGAGCTAAACTGTACTCGTCATATCTCCTACAATATTAAAGATAGGCACACAAAAATCCACACAGAGCACCATCAAAGCCTTCGGCCGCTGACGGTTTTGGAATTTTTCGAACCGGTGCAATAGTTTTCGAATGGTGATGCGAGGTTCGAGGCCTGCAATTTGATGTTTGGAGCTTCAGATCTGGAGAACGGCAGATTCAGATGATTTTCTCTAAACAAAAATCTGCTACGACCACATTTTTTTGAGTACACTTATCAATTACTCAAAAACAGTAGTTTTACTCGTCCGCTTCGATGGGATGTCTTCGTTTTAGCTGTATCTGTCACGGTTCTTGAGTTACAAGCGTCAGAAGGAGGATTCAGCCACATTTTCCTCCCATAAAAAACAGGCATTTTCTGCTCTGTTCTAAGTCAGACAGCTGAAATTGTCTCCTCATATCTCCTACAAAATTCGACGTAACCACACAAAAATTCACACAGAGAACAATCGACGCCTTCTGCTGCTGACGCTTTTGGAATTTTTCTAATCGGTGCAATACTTTTTGAATGGTGATGAGAGGTTCCAGGCCTCCAATGTGACTGTTGAAGCTGCAGATCAGCTGCAGGATCCGATGACTTTCTCTAAAGAAAAATCTGCTACGACCACATCTTTTAGAGTTCGTGTGTAATTTTTTTCAAAAACAGAAGGTTTTTTTGTCACTTCAGTGTCAAGTTACTTAGGGGGTTTCTCTTAAAGCTTAGCCAAACTTGACAAGGCTTAGACCAACGACAGGTCTTTGTGGATCAACTCAGGCTGACAACTTTCTCAATGTCTTTCGTTCTTTTACTTCAGCTGCCATATGTCAGGTTGAAAACCTTCACACACAAGACAAACAATAAACACCATTAATTCTAATCAGAAATGCTGAAATACTTTAAACAAGGTCATCAAATTACAAATACTTAAAAGCTACACTTGTGAATTGATAGGATTCAAACAGTATTTAACAATTAGCAGCTTTGTTTAGTATATGGCTGTTATTGAACAATTAACTAAACATGGAATCAAATGTCTTTCATAATTGCCTTTAAATACAAAGTTTGTTTCCCACCAGTAGCTTCCCTGAAGATGGTCATTGCTTTAAGTCCTTCCCAGCATTAGTATTCCTTTGTTTGTTCAGCACATGCTCCTCCAATGGAGCACAGGTAAAAAGCTTTAATGACAACTTCATGTTCCTGCTTTCCTCCTTCAAAATAAGATTACTTCCTGTTTCAAAGGTCCAGCATTCTCCTTCCTAGTCAGAAGCCTCAATTTCTCAAAAAGTAACAGCACACCTCCCACTTGAGCCCCTGGTTGCAAGACGCAGGGAGGTCACAAAGCTTGTTGAGGCTTCAGAGTCATCATTCAGTTGTTCTTCCACTGGAACCAAAACAACAAGACGCCTAACGTCCCTGTTGAGCAGCGTGGTTGGGATGGGTTTGAGGCTGTTTGCTCCCTTCTTGATACTTTTGTTTATGTTTTCATTGATTGACATTTCTCACCACCCCCTTTTTATCAGGATCCACACGCACCACTCTGGCCAACTTGAAGTGACCCCTAAGGGCGTTCTGATCAGCAAGCCAAACAATGTCTCCTATAGCAACATTTCTCTCCTTAGTATGCCACTTGCTTCTGATGAAAATGTTTGGGCCTGCTAATTGACTCCATTTTTCCCAGAACTTGTTTATCTCTGACTGAATAACCCTCAACCTCTTGTAGGGGTAACCTTCAAACTGAGATATACCAGGGTCTCCTCTTATGCGGGCATGCCCTAACAGAAGTGAATTTGGAGTGATATACTCTACACAG
Organism: Aphyosemion australe; assembly: GCA_006937985.1. Taxonomy (NCBI): domain Eukaryota; kingdom Metazoa; phylum Chordata; class Actinopteri; order Cyprinodontiformes; family Nothobranchiidae; genus Aphyosemion; species Aphyosemion australe. Next base: position 181,381 of record SSNS01000359.1, read on the forward strand.
TCTTCCTGGCTTTGTGCTCTTGCATCAATAGGTCTCTCATTTGTTAGGTTGGCTGCCATGAACACAAATGTTTGGAACTCTCCCCATGTAAAGATGCCATCGCCACCCAAGTTCTGGAGGGCTCTTTTCACAATCCGGACAGCTGCTTCGGCTGCTCCATTTCTGTGGGGGGAGTCAGCTGGGTGAACTTTCCAAGACCATGTTGTGTCATGCTTGGCAACTTCTCTCTCCACTTCTGACCCTTTTAGATGTTCAAGGAACCTATAAAGGTCGTTGAGGGCAGACTTTGCCCCAACAAAGTTTGTGCCTGGATCCGACCACACCTTGCTCGGATGTCCCCTTAGTGATGTAAACCTCTGATAGGCCAAGAGAAACCCTTCAGAAGACATGTCACTGACAATATCAGCATGGATAGCCCTGGATGCCATGCAGCTGAAAACAAGTCCCCAGACCTTCAGTCTAACTCTCTTCCTCACCTCATCCCGTACATTGTAAGGTCCAAACAAATCCATGGTGACAAATTCAAATGGAGAGGTGGGTCTTGTACGTTCTGGTGGTAGGTCGCCCATTAACTGTTGACATAACTTGGCTCTCATTTTTCTGCAGGTGACACAGCTGTCTATTACCTTCTTTGCTACTTATCTTCCTTTAATAACCCAGGCTTTGATCCTCATCCTTAAAAGTGTTCCTGCCAAGCCCTCGTGGTTAATGGCATGTGCCTCTCGAGCTAGTAATGTTGATATCCACGCTTCATGCGGGATGATGGGCACCATTACTTTATCTCCGGCAAAGGCTTGGACTCTTCCACCACAGACGAGCAGTCTGTCCTCTTCTTTAAATGTTACCAAACGATTAAGGGTGGTTTCAGGGAACGTCACTTCCGCTTGAGCAGCCAAGCAAAGGAGTCTAAAGGCATACTTGCGATCTTCACTATTATTGTGCTGAGCACATCGGTGCCGCACATACTTGGTCTTCACTATTGAGCCTGAGGTTGTTGTCTCCCACTTTGCGAGCTTTGTGGTATGGCGAACAAAATCCAGCCATTTGTCTGCAGCCCGCCTCACCCAGGAAACAACTCCAATCAGCTTGGAAAGGTTACTGAACCTTCTTGGATCCAACAATGTTTTTAAAACAGAACCAGCAGGCATTGGCCTCACTATGGACTAATTTTGTCTCATCTCCTGATCAGGCTGTGATTTATCCTGACAGAGGCTTGATAAAGGGAGATCAGAGCTCCTGCCAATTTTATGTTTTTCAGCCTTTGCTTGGGATCGCGTTACTACAGCAGAAAATGTCTTTCTTTGCATTCTGATGACATTATCTCTGGCACTGACCACAACGTCTCCAGCAGACTTTAATGGCCATTCAGAAAATGGCAATTTCAGGAAGTCAGGTCCATTTTTCCAAACTCCTTGAAAGTCTCTCAAGTTGGTCTCTCTCGTCATGATGTCTGCAATATTTACATTACCTGGTATCCACCACCAGTCTTTGATAGGTCCAGCTTGTTGTATCTCTCCTATCCTATTGGCAAAGAATGTCTGGTAGCCATAGCTGTCTCGCTGAATAGCTCCCAATACTGTTTGACTGTCCACAAGATGGAGCCAACGGCTCACCTTCACATGGCAATGTTTCTCCATATATTTCCTGAGCCTTGCAGCAAAAACTGCACCGCAAACTTCAGCCTTAACAGCGTCCCCTTTTTGGTCCAGGGGTGTTAGCTTGGCCTTGGACTCCACTAACCGAATGTTTATTCCTTCATCTGTTTCCCACCTAAGGTACAAAACAGCTCCATATGATTTATCACTTCCATCAGAAAAGGTGATGACCCAAGGCGATCCTCCCCAACCTGGTGGTGTGAGGCTCCTTTGGAATTTGATTTGTCCTAGTTGTGTATATTCCTGAAATAGCTTGATGGCTTCCTCTCTGAGGTCTTTAGAGAGAGGTTTGTCCCAGGTACTCTGAACCACATGTCCACCCTTTGACTCCTGGAAGGCCTTTCTAACAAGGATAGCACCCTTCTGCTTAACTGGACTTACAAGTCCAAGAGGATCGTAAAGTCCAGCCACCTGGCTCAGTAGCTCACGTCTCGTCAAGGGGTCAGGTGTCTTTGACCTCACATCCTCAACTGAGAGGTTTTCCCCCGTCCTCATCTTCCCTTTTCTCTTTGAGAAGTTAACTGAAGACATGATGTAGAGCTTATCCTCTTCTGCAGAATATCCGATGCCCAGGGCCTTGTGGTCTTCGTCCCTCAGCTGGTTTGGTAGGACGAATGACCTCCCTTTCCCCGACACAGTCTTTGCTGTTAAAGTGGGCACTTCTCCTCCTCTCCTCCCACTTTGCCCTGACAGGACCCATGGTTTCAGGTGAAATCCACCAGCTTTCAGGATTACCTCAACTTCTTGGGTGATTTTAACAAGTTTATTTGCATCATCATGGGATGTTAGAATGTCATCCACGTAAGTGTCCTCCTTCAGTACTCTGCGTGCTTCTTCCAGATGAGAAAACTTGGGGAGATTTGCAGTTTCCTGCATAGCCAATTGCGCTATGCATCCAGCAGGCCTGTCACCCATATTAACTCTTGTGATGGCGTATTCTTCCATTTCCCCATCCTTCCTGTCTCTCCAAAGGAATCTATGCAAGTGCATCTCCCGCTCCTCCAACCACACAGAGTTGTACATTTTCCTGATGTCTCCAACTGCTGCGTATACTCCTCTTCTAAATCTCATCAAAACAGCTCTGATGGGGTTCAAAACGTCAGGACCTTTTAACAGTAAATCATTCATGCTCACCCCCTTAAATTGTTGACTACTGTTCCAGACAAGACGTACTGGAGTAGAAACAGAATGAGGATTTGGCGCTATAAGATGGCTAATGTACCAGACTGGTCCTACCCAGTCATCAATCATCCTTTTTGTGAGTTTCGTGGCAGCCCGCCGATCCAACATTTCATGGATTTGCGTTGTATAAGCAGCCAGCAATTCAGGTTCCTTAGTCAGTCGCTTTTCAGTTCTCAGAAAGGTAGCCTCGACTCCACTTTTGTTGTTAGGTAAGTAGGCTGGGTCCATTACCCAAGGGTACTTCGCATCCCAGTGGGGTGATTCACTGTGCTCATCCTGCATGATGTAGGTGAGGCCATTTTTTATGATTTCTAGTTCTCTTTCCTCTGGTAGAGTCATCTCCTTCCCTCCTGGTTGGCAGTTACCACACCGACATCCACCACACTTTGGGTCACAAGCCGCACCGATGCTGTCCCACTTCCACCACTCCACGAAGTCTTTATGGGTTACAGCTGTGCGTGCACCTGCAACCATGGTGTCCCGCAGAGCCACAATTCTTTTCTCCATAGGAATTTCTTCATATTTGATGGCAGCAGTTCTCATGGAGCGGGCAAAGTGGGTTTCTGACTTATTTGCAGTCACATCAACTTGTTCAAATAGATCAGGATGGGCTCCACCCACCGTCTTTCCAAGGGGGCTTTCCCAAAGGACAAGATCTCCCACTATTTTTACTCTTTGGGGAGCAAGCCTTCCTTCTCTGTGACTCACAAGCAGCTCAATTTCCTCAGGCCTTCTCAGTTCCTCAAGGCTGACTTCAGGGAAGAACCTCTTCAACTGCTCAGGTCTGACCGCCTGATGGACCTGTGCAATTTCTGCCAGGCCATAACAGATGAGTTCATGTGCCCTTTCAGTCCCTGTGGGGGTTTTGACTCGAACTCTGAGGAGATATCTTCTTGTGGCTACTTTAGTGGTCATCCCACCTACTCCATGCACAACAAGCATGATTTTTTCACTCCTGAGATTCAGCCTGTTTGCAGCTTTATGGGTAATATAATTGGTGTCTGATGCTAGATCCACCAAGGTTCCAATCTTCTGTCCTGCATTTGCTGTCACTTCCATTAACATCATGATGACAGGAAGTTCCTTCAACCCACTTTCTTTCGTTAAGCTGACCTGGGATTCCGCAACACAGTTGATCTTGGATAAATTATTAGTGAAGGCCCTCCTACACTTGTCAGCCATCTCTGGAGAAAGTTCACCCAAGAACTGCTCTTGCTCCTCAGTTAAGCTCTTTTTACTCTCACCCTCACTCTGCCTTGCCCCGGAGTCATTCCTTCTCATGTTTCCCCATGGACAGAGGAGGAAGTGGTGCTTTAAGGAGTCTCTTTTACAGTCTTTATTCCTGCACAGGTAATTGTCTTTACAGCAATTAGAACCCTTGTGGATTTCCAAACATTCTCTGCATGCACCAAGCTTCTTCACAACAACTCCCTTGTCTTGAGGTTTCAAAGCTTTAAACTTCTTGCAAAAGAAAATCCTGAACTTGTGCTTAACATCCCCACAGAGAATACAGCCATCAGCGTCCTCCCTTTTTGTAGTAGTAGTTGATGCATATCTTTTGTTGAAGATCTTGTCAGCTTTATCTGCCTTTTCTGACCTGTCCACAGTTTTTAAGTGGTCTAATCTTTCGAAGATCATTTCCTGCTTTTTCAGAAAGTTGAGAAGCATGTCAAACTGGTTATCCTGTGTGACCTGGTTCCTGGTGTCCATCATAAACACAAGCCAGTCTTTCTTCACAAACTCAGGAAGCTTGCTTTCGATGGATCTTACGACCATTGGGTTTTTTATTGCTCCTGTATTCCCAAGGTCTGTGAGATCAGCAAGAGCCTTCTCAACTGTCTGAATTAAGTCTACTACCTTTCTAGGCTGGTTTCCTCTGACAGATGGAACTCGTTCCAATTCTTCAATGATCTCTAAGGCAATTGTGTTTTTGTTTCCATATCGATTTTCCAACACTCTGATGATGTCATCTGCAGTCTTATAAGATGGAAGTCTGAGATCTTTGACAATCCTTTCATCCAGGCTGTCGAGAAGTTGGATCTTTTTTACTTCAGCAGAGCCCGTTGGCTCACCCTGCTTTTGAAGACTTTGCCAATCCGTCCTCCAGCGATAAAAGTCTCTTTTGCAACCACTGAACATAGGCAGTTGTGTTGGCTTGAGTTTCAAAACTGGTACTGCTTGCTCAGCTATTGAAGGTTTCACACCTGTAGCATGCAGTTCCTCTGTGACCCTCCGTGCTTTGAGAAACTCAGCCTTTTTCATCTCAAGGTCGGTGTGAGCTTTTCCCAAATCCTTAATGCGATTTCTGAAGTCATGTTCCACTGAGGGTAGAATCCAAGTCTCCCAGGCAGACAAGGCGCTGCAGGCTATCTTGAATAATTTCTCCATTACAGTGAGATGGACTCCAAAGGCTTCACAATTAATGCTTTCCACAGGTAGCTTGAACGCGAACTCACAAGCCCTTTCAGCTTCTTCAAAGGCTGTTTCCAGGACATCTTTCCCATACTTAGTCCAGAGGTTGGTTTGGACAATGGATTTTACCTCCTCAAGTCTTTGCTCACAGTCATCGGATATTTTATTTAGACCTGCATCTAGATCCTCATCCAAAGTAGGCTCATCCCCATCATCTGCTTGGGCTTCAAGCTCCGCTTCAAGTCCAGCTCTATATTCATCGTTGGCATCAATGAGGTTCCGTGCACAAACTGAGAGCTTCACAAATTCTCCTCTGAGCTCCGTCTCGGTTAACCCATTTGCTTTTCGGCTCAGGTAATTAGCTTGTTTGGTAAAACAGCTTTTGGAAACTGTCCGCTCCTTTTTCAACAGATCCAATGGTTTGCCAAGAGCTTCAACTGCCATCTTGGGCTGTGAGATGTGTTTGTCCTTAAAGTTCTTAATCCAATGTGTTGGTTTTCAACTGTCAAGTTACTTAGGGGGTTTTTCTTAAAGCTTAGCCAAACTTGACAAGGCTTAGACCAACGACAGGCCCTTGTGGATCAACTCAGACTGACAACTTTCTCAATGTCTTTCGTTCTTTTACTTCAGCTGCCATATGTCAGGTTGAAAACCTTCACACACAAGACAAACAATAAACACCATTAATTCTAATCAGAAATGCTGAAATACTTTAAACAAGGTCATCAAATTACAAATACTTAAAAGCTACACTTGTGAATTGATAGGATTCAAACAGTATTTAACAATTAGCAGCTTTGTTTAATATATGGCTGTTATTGAACAATTAACTAAACATATGGAATCAAATGTCTTTCATAATTGCCTTTAAATACAAAGTTTGTTTCCCACCAGTAGCTTCCCTGAAGATGGTCATTGCTTTAAGTCCTTCCCAGCATTAGTATTCCTTTGTTTGTTCAGCACATGCTCCTCCAATGGAGCACAGGTGAAAAGCTTTAATGACAACTTCCTGTTCCTGCTTTCCTCCTTCAAAATAAGATTACTTCCTGTTTCAAAGGTCCAGC
>SSNS01000359.1:216942-234398 GCA_006937985.1 Aphyosemion australe
CTTTTAGAATCAGTCTTCTTCAATGGTAATGCATTCATTTTACAGCACTTCTCATTTAAATAATTACTATAAACTTTGATGTGGTACAGAAAAAAAATATTTTCATAGTAAAATATTGTAAAATAATAAAAATAAGTACCACATGTTTGGCCCAATAGAAAAAAAAGAATAGTTAATTTAAAAATATGGAGTATTTAGAACAAAATGTTACATATTATTGATATTATAAGATGATTACAAAATGCTAAGAATATTTTAATACCTTTGTCTCTGAACATCCTAAACTTATACTTACATACTAGAATGAAAATTTAAATTTTTCGTAAAAACCTTAAAGGCACACTTGGCAGTTTTGTTTGCTTTTAGCACCCGCTAGCATCTGTTTTTAATCATCTGTGGTCAAACCAAAAGTGAAACTTATCTCCTCGCTGTGCGTTCATCTTTTTAACACTTTTGCAGCACCAGGCATGTCAGCTCTATTTTTTCAAGTCCAGCAGGGAGCGGCCCACCACTCTGAAGTTGCAAATGAGGTATTCTGGCCACAGAAGGCGGTGGGGTCTCAGTGACATTTCATTAACCCTGTAAAGGGTCATTTTAGCACATGCTGACTCAAGAACATGATTTAAAAATATGAAAACGTTGCACAGTATTGGCTTTAAGCAAAATGAACCTTTTTGATTAAATACAGCTTGCTTCTCTCCTGTCTATTCATTTGAAATCAAAAGTTGTGCATTTATTTCTTTTAAAGTAATTTTAAATATTTAGACATACGAGGGCATCAGCTTCTCTGCATCTTTTTATTGTCTTCTATTCAACTTACAGTAAACCCAAGAACCTTATCTTCAGTTTATTTAATTCATAGTCTTTAATTGGTTAAATTTCAAAATAATGTTTTAATAGTTTTTTTTGTTTTGTTTTGAACGACAAACAGTTTAGGTTTTTGAGGTCCAACTATTCCCAAATTACCAGGGGAAATAAAAAATGTGCAATAAAAAAAAGATTGTGAGCTTTAAAAGTTAATAAACAACCAAAATGACTCAGACTTTTCTTGAAAAATCATGGATTATAATACAGTAGATTAATTGCACATAAGTACTTAAAGTCATCAGCACTTCATGCAGAAAATCTCCCTGAAGAACTGCTAGAGCAGACGAGGAGGAAGCCCTCGGTTCACCGTCCGGCCCTGTTCTGAGCTGTGACTTTCTCTGACAACACTCTCCTTGATCCACTCCTCCATGGCATTAATTCCCCTGCTGGAGCCAGCAGCAGCCCACTCTCTAACCCTGCTGTCTGTTTGCTGTTGAGCTGCAATAACGGTGCTTTGAGTCACAAATGGTCATCTCATCGTTTAAACCTTTCAAAACTTGATACGAATCAATTCATACATAGAAAAGCACACACACACACACACACACACACACACACACACACACGCACACACACACGCACACACACACACGCACACACACACACACACACACGCGCACACACGCACGCGCACACACACACACACACACACACACACACACACACGCACACACACACACGCACACACACACACACACACACACACACACACCCTCCGCTCTGCAGTAATCTGGTGCCTTTTGGAGAGATTATGCACACAAGCCTTTGTAGTGCACTTGCTCAAAACAGGAACAAATGGACTCCCACTCTGTGGCATCAAAGGTAAATAGAGTGGTTTGTCAGCTTAAAGCGAATGGCTGCCTTCTTAATACGTCTGTGTGCTTTGATTTCACTGTCACAGAGAGAGGAAGAGGAGAAAGCGACAGCTGTACGGTCGCTGCTTTTTTCTCACTTGCTCTTTAGGGGGCAGCAGAGGTCAGGATTTGATAAGGCTGCTTTCATATCAGTTTACAAAGCTGGTGTTTGACAGGAGGGGGGCTGGTGGATGAAACCATTCCAGTTTATTTTTATTTTTTTCCTGCTTTGTCTGAGATAGCTCCCTACTTTGCTGGAGGAACCTGGAGGAAGATGTGGCAGGGCTGCAGAGCATTTAAATTTCTGCTCCACAGATGCTAAATTTAGATGAGACTGAAAGCTAGACAACACACGCAATCAGTGCACCGAAGATAGAAAGGGGAGGGAGGAGGAATATGTAGAAGGGAGGGTTAAACACACACACACACACACACACACACACACACACACACACACACACACACACACACACACACACACACACACACACACACACACCAGCACCACTTGGGTTTGAAGTGATTACTGTTCTTTGCACTCAGAACAATTGGTCCCACCAGTGTGGCTGTCACACAGAGAGCTTGGCACTGCCATGCCACAGATGTTCCCCTCTTCACGGCCAAAACCCACCAATCAAACCCAAACTAGTGGCCAAGAACCCCCCTCCTCTCTCTCCATCTCCCTCTCCACCATCCTCGTCCCCTGGGTGAGAATGACTCAACAACATTTACGCTGCAGTTAAAGCTCAGCCCAGCTCAAGCGAAACAAAGATGGACAGGACGTGCAGTGTCCTGAGAGCACAGCTTTGTTCACATCCAATCCTCCTCTGTAGTCACGCCTGGAAACAACTTGCACATCTGCAGCCTAACTCAAAGTGACAGCACATGCAATCTGGCACACACACGCTCTCTTCATTCAAAAATCACAGCTTTCAATTTGCTGCTGTTGTTCTACATTCACCAACAACAAAAAAGAAGCATGTATTAATGGAGACAATTAACGCCGGGACGACTGCAGCAGCTAGACAAAACCAGCTGCACAGCCTGCGCAGCAGCCGTACACAGCGGCGCCGCTTTATCTTGAAATATTGACGCCGAAAGTCTGAGGAAGTGCTCCCGCAGCGAGAGGACGGTTCACGGTTTCCGCCAGGCCCCCGAATGTATCAGCGAGAGGAGAGTCTGACAGCGAAACTGGCTTCACACCGTGAGAGGAAAATAGTATCTCTGAAATAGATACCAGCAGTATCAGGCAACCCATCTTACCCTCCAAGTATTCACAACGGTGCAATTCTGAGACGCCAGAGAAAAACAAACTGTCACAGAAAGTATGTGTTAGGGTGGAATCAGATAGCTGCTTTTAGCATCCTTGACTGTTTGGAGGTTAACCAAGTGAATGTTTTTTTTTAGTTGTATCGCTTCCTAAACATTGTCTTTTTTTGCCATTTTTTTACAAAATCATAAATACAACAAAGCTCTAAAGGTCTCACAGCTAAACGTGAAATCATTATGATTTTTTTCCCCATTATCTGGTTTTTAAACAAGATTACAATAAAGATCCAAAACCCTAAAGGACCAAAATTGATGCAACTATTTCACTCCTCAGAGCTGATACATTTTTGAAAAATAGCTATTATCACAGTTAATTTGATCACTATTGAAATGATTATTTAACATGATTAAAGTAGGGAAGCACTTCATTTTTTGATTCAGCCAAAAACACACCAGGAATGCTGCAGAGTGGCTCGCCACAATAAGAGCATCAAGTGATGCACCCATCAGAAAGCTTCATAGTGCAGGGAGCAGTTTGTTATGATTTGTGTAACCCACGTTTTCTATCCTTATATAGTTGTCTGTTTTGACTGAATCATGCAGGCATTCTAACATTAGGATACGAGTTTAAAACATGTGGAAAACAATCGACAAAACATGGACAAACAGCGCTACTATAAAAGCTGCTACAGGAGAAAGAATATCCAAGCAGGAAGTAAGCGCCCACTGTGTTTGTTCTTTAAGCAGCATTTATACATAGAAATCAAACAAAGTGGAAAAAATATTAGTGGACGCTGTGCCTCTGAGCACTTGTGGGTCAGAAGTGAAAATAATGGAGATGTACCTTTTGATGTGTGTCATATACCGGTGTGTTCATTCGGCCATCTTTACTTGCTCTAAATTTTTCAAAACATCGCCACTAGATGCACATACAAGTGACACTTGAAAAATTAGAATATGGTAAAGTTCCTTTATCTGAATAATTCAACTCAAAAGGTAAATAAAAGTTAATATATGAGACAGACTCATTCCATGCAAACCCAGGTATTTCAGCGTTTATTTGTTATAATTGTGATGAACATGGCTTACAGCTGATGAAAACCCCACATTCAAAATCTCAGATAATTAGAATATTTTGAAAAGGTTCAATATTCTAGACTCAAAGTGTCACATTCTAATCAGCTAATGAATCCAGAACACCTGCAAAGGGTTCCTGAGCCTTTAGATGGTCTCTCAGTCCAAGATGAATGCTGACATAAATGGACTTTTGCACCGTATTCTCATTTTTCCAGTTACGTTTATCCTTGAGAAGAGACAGGAATGCTCATCTTTCAGAAGACAAAAATAAAAGCATGAAGTGGAATATGGCAAAATGATTTTTCATAATATTTGTTATTTGTCAACAATGTGGTTAGTATGAACATTTGAAGCCAAAATCTAAATTAAAATGCAAGCTTTAATACTTGCACAGCCTTACCTCTACCTCTTTAGCATAATTAGTTCATTCCTTAATACCAGTTGAATCCAATCCTTTATATTCCCTCTTTTGAAGCAGTGTAGTACTGCATCTGTACCTATTTTATTTCCTTTTTTATTCTTATGTTGTTTTACATTTCATAATAAGATAATTTAATAAATATTATAGAAATGCTAATAAATATTTTGTGGATCAAACCCTCTTTCCTTAAAAAAACATAATTATTTTGAATATTATTTCATGACTTTAATGTGTTAGATAAAAAGCAGCTGCAATTTTGAACATTATTTGGCCCCAAAACGACTAAAGTAACAACTCGTTAAAGGAAAAATAAGTATTTTGACAGTTAATAAGCCCACTAATTCATTTATCTGAATTTTAAAAAGTGAAACCACGAAACAAGGTGTGTTTGTTCAAATCACCATTTTAAAAATGCATTTTTGAAATTTTCTAACAAGATAGTAATTTAAGTATTACCACAGCAATGATTTTCTGATCTAACTTTCAAGCTGTGATTCAATCATGTCTGTGGATCCCAATTTCCCTCCACTTTATCATCTCGCTCAGACGTAATTTATCATTTGAGCAACAAAATCAATTTGTTACCCTGTCCTCTGCTCTAGCTGGGAGTAGTCAGACAGACATGTCACATCTCTGAGAAAACAACCGCACAATGGAAGCGGATTCATTTGTATTACCGCTCTGCCTTCGTGGAGATGCCAACATTTCAGCATGTGCACGCTTTCAATTAAAGCAAACAGCTGGATTGGTTTACAATATTTCCTTAATGATTTTAATAGCTTGGATATTGGACAATGGGGAGCAGGGGGAGGAAGATAGTGAGTTAATTGTTCTGATCTCCCCTGATGATCATCTTTGTGTGCGGGGAGGAGAATAGACGGCCGGCTGAATGGGCTTGCAGCTACTCTAATTGGCAGGACATAAATGGTATTTATTATGCAGGCCTTCCAAACCCTGATTGTCTGCAACACAAAGCTGCCTCTATTAGCAGGGTGCTGGCTCTCGCTGGTCGATTTGAAATGACCCTGCGCTTAACCATTTATTAGATAGACTGGAGGCCTACTTGTGTGCTATGGATCTCTCTAATTGGCATGTTTACCCATGTGCTGCCTCCTCAGGCGCTAACACTGGGATGTATTTGTTTAAATTTTTGTCTTGTGGGGTTAATACATTTAACCCTGACGCATTTGAGCCGTGCAAACTGTTGGGAGACACATGCAAACCCCTTTTGCGCCCTCTTTAACAGACCACCTCCACCTTCATTACAACTAAAGGAGTGGATATTGAGTCATTTAATGCCCTGCTGTGAAGAATAACCAGAATGGAGGACAGGGCGGGTTTCACTCTCTTTGCCTTATTACTTAGGAACATCAAAAGTTACAGATACTGTAGGGGCTTCCCTCTGATTGCTCCTCAAACACTCTCCCTGCCTCATATTGTCTCAAACCCTCTGCTGTGAGTAAAACGGCTGGCCCCTGTAAGTACAAGCCCCATTTATGGTCTCAAAGGCCTTCCTGATGTACGTATAGAGGGAGGTGGCCAGCAACAAAATGTACCGTTGGTTTAAAGGAGGAGATCAAAGGGAGTAGCCCGGGGTTACGCAATGTCTGCTTAATTCAGCCGGTGATGTGGGTGTCGTAAACGGTGCAGAGAAAAGAACAAAAGGAGGAGGCAGTGGTGGAGGGAGGAGAGAAGGGTCATGATGATGGGGGAGGGAGGGGAGCCCGTGCTCTTTGACCCCCTCCCCGGTCAGTAACCTGAGTTCTGATAATGAGACTGAACAGATTAGTCACTTTACTGTGGTCAAACAGGAAGGCTGTGGTGGATCCACACGTGGGTTCAGGCGTTCGGAAAGAGGAACTGAGGTCGTTATCTTCCTCCTTTTCTGTGTGACGATCATGTTTTTCTTTTTCTTTCTTTCAGTTTTGCTGTTTTGACACCGTTAAAGAGTTGACTATTTGTCTGAAGCCAAAGGCGAGTGTGTCCTCCCTGAGCTATAGAGGAAATCATTAAAACTGGATTTGTGAGGTTCAGAACTGCCTGTGGCTGACTAAAACACCCTAAACACCACTTCTACTCAAACACCGAAGGTGAAAGAGATAAAATCATTAGTAGACATCAGTGTGTCAGTGAAACTGACCCCGCTGACTATTTACGGCTGTGAAATGATCTTCTACATTAAAAGTCTGATGACGTTTTATACTTAATTTATAAGAAAATATCCTCAAAACTCCAAAAAGTTAGGATTAAATATCACAAAAAACAGCCGGTGATTGGAATCAGACAATATCTGCTATGGCTTAATCAATAAGTGGCCAAAGATCTGATTTTTATTTTGGTTCGTGAATGCACCACTGCTTGTCTTGGTCTGCGAACACACCATTACTAATTGCAGCTATGACACCTAGTTCATTTAAAAGTTCTTAATTCAAGAATTATAATTTTCACATCATTGTTTTTTAAATGTCAGCCATAATTGTAGTTTTTTGAGATTTCAAAATCCACCAATACCAGTATCAGCAGGTCAGACCTATACAAGAATCAGAAATCTGTGTAGAGAAGAATGGAGCTGGAGCATAATGGTCAGTGCAGGATTTTAATAGATGCAATTAAAAACGTTTCGACGCTCAATGTGTCTTCTGTTAGTAGCTTTAACCTGCATCTGTGACTCCAGCTCCATTCATACACAGTTTCATGTCCCTCAGCTGCAGCACCTGTCCTCAGCAGGATGATGCACAGAGTGTCTCTACTTTAGTAATCAGAAATCTGCATTGGCTAGGGATGTTCCGATCACATTTTGTTGCTCCCAATCCGAGTCCGAGTCATTTGTTTTTGAGTATCTGCCGATACCGAGTCCCGATCCGATACTTCAGCAAAGAAGAAAATAGGAAAAACACGTCCAAGTTTTCCTTAAAATTTTTTTGTTATTATTTAGGTATGTCTTTCTTTCTGTATTTATGCCATTTCCTTAGTTTATCTGCCAAAAAACATCACTTGTTTAGGAAGTACATTGATGAAAAACACATTACAAGTGGCTGTTACACTGCCATCGCTGTCTGGTTTAAAACACCATCAAAATACACACATCAAAGCTCTCTTGAGGAGACACATAGCTCTGTGTTAGCCTACTAGCTAACAGCTGCAAGTTATGGTGTCTGAATCCCTGCCTGCCGTAAATTGTGTGACGTAATGGTGTTGTTTTCGTCCAAGAAACAAAGAATACTGATGTAGAGGAACTTGTTGAGATTTAAACTGAGCCATTGTTGTTCTGTTTGAAAATCTCTATCTCACCATGAATTTAAAAAGTCATTTATTGCTTTATTGGGTTAAATCTGATCTTTTCACCCGATTCCGATCTTATAAAAATCACGTGATCGGGCCTGATATCCGATCATGTGATCAGATCAGAGCATCCATATTGGCCCTTAAAGCAAAAATCAGTGCATCTCTCACTAGTAATAAAATGTTGAGTTATGTAGCTTTATAAAAAACTTTAGGATAACAGTTAAAAATAACACTGTGTTTCCAACTACAATTAAAGTGGTGATTTCTGGGTTAAATCATGGAGCAAATTCCTCCTAGGAAGAATTTCTCTAAAGGTTTGGCCTGTAAAATTCAATATAATCCTTTCAAAATGACTCTTTACCTGTAAAACTGAACCAAAACACTGTTTCCCAGCTGAATGATTTTAATAAAAGTTTATTTTAGAAGCTTTATTTCCAAAAACAGAAATCAGACCTTAGAAATACTTTGCCAGTCAACCTGAAATGCCATAAAACATGACTGTGTGTGACCATGCGTGCCTCACCTGTTTGATACACTGCAGACGGTCATTGGTCTGCTGAATGTGTCTGTCCATGGACGGAATCGAGTTCATGTTGATTGTCCCCGTTTGGCCTCTATCTGCCAGCCATTAAACTGGAGAGTTCTGCAACAGAAACACGTACAAATGTTAGAGGCTTAGCTCCTCCAAAAGGAAAGCTGCCAATGGCATCACCACCAGGATACCGCTGCTGAGTGTGTATGTGTGTGTGTGTGTGTGTGTGTGTGCACAGCGCTGTGAGCTGAGCAGGGAGATATTGATTTGGCAGGTGACAAGCACCTCAGAGAGCCCAAAGGATGACATTCCTCTCAGCTCCTGTGACACCCTTAACAAGCCCTGGCGGTTGCCCCTGAACGCTGCCATACACCTTTGGAAACGACACGCTGGACTTAAGACAGGATGTCTGACCGTGTTTAAAGCGCCTCTGGGTGAAAATGAACCGAGGTGGAGGGACACACACACACACACACACACACACATACACACACGCGCGTAATGCGTCAAACCTCCCAGTCTGTCAGCATTATCTCAGAAAACTGTGTGAAGCTCTTCCATCCTGCTCTGTGAGAACATTAACTTGGCATGTGGTTCTCTGTTTAGATTACTTAGTCATTATGTAATCTTTGGTTAACAATTATCTGTACCCTGGGCCCAGACATGCTCCACATATCATCCCTCCTCCCTTCTCCTCTCGCTCTCTCAGAGTTCCTCTGACTAAAACGCCTTACAGCGCACTATCGATTCAGGAGCAGCAGCTCATGGAAACCCTTCCCTGTTTCTCTCCTTCTTTTGATCTGAGAGAATCATTTTTTTCCACACAGGGAAAACAATGGGGAAGCGATCTGACGTACCACACAAAATTACCACAAGTTAAAAAATATTACGAGCTGCATTAAAGGTTATCAGTTTACCGCCCTGGCAGGCTGATTTAATGTTGCATTCTGTGTCAAATAAATATTACAAAGCGCTTGTCGGCTATAACTTAGAGTGACCCGCGTCTGAAAGTGGAGGGGTGAGTAAATTAATAGGCACATTTACGAGGAGTGAGGAGTGCTCCCTCCATCGTCTCCTGGTGTTTTCATCTCTCCTTCCTGCTACTGCAGAGGCTCCTCATCCTGAGGCACATCATCTCTCAAACACTCCTCCCTCCCCTTCGCCATCTCTCCATTACCTTCTCACAGTGAGAAATTTCCCTGCACAAAGTACCTGCGAGATGACGAAGGGAACGAGAGGAGGGAAATAAAAAGAGAGGAGGCAGCATGCTGCACCATACTGATAATGCTCACTTAGGGGTCTCTGGCTGGATTTAACGGCAGGGCCAGTAATCTACTCCACTAGACAGCTAAAGAGCTTTTATGCTACCTATTGGAGCTGCTCATGCCTGTACTTGAGAGGAGAGAAGGGCACACGAGTGCATTCCTCTCCATAAATTAGAAAGCTCATAAAGAAAAAGAGACATCTGAGGATTTTTTTTTCTCCCAGTCAGAGGAAAAGTATCTGTTTGCTCAAATTTCTGAAGTCTCACACTGTGAGACGGCTTTGAAGATGGGTGGAGCAGTGGAGCTGTTGATATAAAGTTTAATGTGCTCTTTAATGTAATCATTTAAAGGTGCGTGTGTGAGCGAGAGAGATAGTCTGCAAACATGGCTTATGTATTTTTAATTTGGAATAGAAGATACTTAAAGCCGATCTGTTTCTCCAACCTGAGCAGCGGTCTGACTAGATGATAAGGAGGCAGCTAGTCTGAGCCTTAGCTGTTTTAAAATAACTTCAGTTTGGAAAAATCCACCATGGTTTATGCAAATGCTGTTTTGTAAACTTTTACATTTTGCTCATTTATGCTATCTCTGCGTATAATGCTACAGGCTAGAAGTGAGACCTGCTGCTATTAGAACTTGCAAAAAAGTTAATTTCAGAATGTAAAAAAAGCAATTTTCCTCCAAAAAATATAGACTAATGCAAATTAATGAGTAACTTTAAATCAATTTTGTGATTTATGTGTAAAATAACATTTACTTGAATTTGTCAGTTTTTTGTTTTTCTATTATTATATTCTATCAGATGTAGTCGTGCTTTGCAAAATATCCTGTAAACTATTGTTTTATAAGGTTTTTTTTAATAAAACTGCAGTGAAAATTTTCCATTTTCTCCATGCATCCCTTATGTGAGAGTTATTTTTTGTCATTCAGGGTCAGATACCAATCAAACAAATCAATAAAGCACACGCTTTCAGTAATCATGTCGTATATTTCCACTCTAACGGCTAACACAGATCCTTATTGATGACACGTGCATTGTGTGCGGCTATAATTCTCCCCTCGGTCCTCTCTCCGTGTGCCAGCAGACAGCGAGCTGATCCTTGACGACCACCTTCCCCCTCCGCCGCCAGCAGGTGTCTCCCTGGCCCTTCAAAGGCCCGCCTAGTGGCACAAAGGAGGAGCGGTGTTGCTTTAAGCCTTTACAAGCTCTACAAATCCTCAGCTGCTGCTTCCTAACAGGGCCCACTCAGCCCGGCACTGCCTGTCTGACCTTGTGGTTATTGATGAGCGAGTCGACCTGCTCTCCCCGACTCTCTCCTCCCTCCTGCCCTTCCCTTCGCTCTCGCCCTCCTTCTCTCCCCGTGTCATTTCTCTTACCTCCAGCAGTGAGTTAAAACGAGGGGAGAGAAAGGTTGGAGTGCCATTCACCTCTCCCTTTTTCTAGGTTAAGTACACATTTTTAACAGCACTTAAGATCCTGTAACGCTGGTGTTCTTTTATTTACATTTATTTATTTCCTAATTCTATAATTATATTAAAGAAAACCCTCATGCAGCAGATGATTGGAAGTAATTTAATTTCCAGGCTTTTTCTTGTTCTAATTAACACTAGTCCTTTGTTATTTCTTTGGTGGCTAACGAGAGCCAATTTAAAGATTAAAACCTGTGATTCTGCGAAGATAATGACAACAAGATGCAATTATAAGCCTCGCCCTATTTACATGCTCTCTTCAGATGTTATCAGTTCTTATTTTCTCTGTGCCACAACCTGTGCTCCCATTTGTCTAGCTTCAGATCCCGTCTGCCGCTTTCTGGGGGGAAAATCTGTGCAGTTACGTGCCTAACTTGAGCTTAATTTACTGCAAATTGCACGGCAGGCGTTACACAACAAGTTGAGGGCTGTGGATTCCTGCGCAACAAAAGCCACATGGTGTGTGTGTGAGTGTGTGTGTGAGCGTGTGTGAGGGCTGAGAGTGGGAGGAGAGGAGGGACACCCGCTCTCCTCTCTTCTATTCAAGGGGGAGCTAAAATATATGTATTGAGTGGGAGCTGTAATAAAACGAAACGGGTGAGGAGATGCAGGCTGGGAACAAATATGAAAGGCAGTGGAGTATAGCGGCAAGGCGATGGAGCACCACCGGAGGATTGGATGAAATTATCTCTTTATAATCAGGGGGCTTCTGCATGGCTGCCTCCTCCATTGCCCAGTGACAGATGAGGCCTACCTCTTCAAATGGGCTTTTCTGCGTGCTATCAGCCCACCTCTGGGGTAAAACAATGTTTTTCTTCTCCCTCTATACAACTACTTTAAAGCTTTGTTTCCACATGGAACCCCACGGAGCCGCTTGTCAGCCAGGATCGATGTTGGTCTCATTACACCATCACATCACGAAAGCTCGAAAAAGGTCACAGCTTTAATTTGACGGACAACATTACAAGTGACACCAAAACAAAGCTGCGTAACAACACTAAAACAGATCATCATCTCAAGTACAGGAAGAGTCGGTCGTCTTGTTTGGAAAAATCAGACCAACAAACCACAATATGAAATATCCAAAGCGAGTATCTAGCTTGTTAACGTGATGAGTGCTGTGCTGCTGCTCTGCAGGATGAAATGAGAATGAGATTTAGAAAAGAGTAGACAACGATTAGCTTCATCCCGCCATCACAGCAGAACAAATGCATCTCAAACTCTCTCCACTGAGCCGGTGAGGAAACAGGAAATTGTAAACAAATTTAATTCAGTTATATAAATCGTTTATGAGCTTTAACGGTTAGTAAAGTTTCTGCTACTTTTGATGTTCTTTAAAGCAGCGATCCGGAGTTACCCCCTTTTAGGAATTATGTATGATTTTTTTTTTAGAAATCTGTAAAAGTGATCGTCTTACCCTGTACTGTGTAGGCAATGCAGCAAATATTTATTTTTGCTAAGCCTGTCCCCCGTCCCATAGAGCTCTGCGCAATTGAGCACCGCTCAGCATTAGCCAATAGCGTTAGACATCTGCTTGCATACAATTACAGAGCGGGTTAGGCTAGTACCTAGACTGATGCAGAGTTGGTGACATTTTTCATGGACAAGTAAGTCTTTAAAATACGAATAAACAGCATAACATGAGAATAATAATAGTTAAACATTGTGTTTTAGCTCTGTTGGCCGGTTAGAGGTGCGCCGTAATCACAGAAGACAGGAGAGGGGCTGAAGGTGCAATACACTTTTTCTGACTCTAGATGGTGCCCTCTAAGAGAAAACTCCAGATTTCAGCTACTGCCAAAGAGCCAAAGACAGATGGTAATGTCATGCATGAGTAATCTTTTTTTTAGCGTTAAAGTGTTAACATATCTCATGAACCACTAGATGGGTTTTACTGAAAATCTCAGAAAATCTTCACTGGATGTCAATCTACAACTAATTGATTTTTTGTGTCAACCAGATGAAAGATGGTCACCGCAGTTAATCACTCCTGGCTAACACAAAATAATCAAACTAAACTTTAAGGTAGTGACACTCCCCAAACACTAAACATCGAGCAAGATCTGTGCTTAAAACTTTTTCATTGGCTGTTGTAGTCAATCCTGTTTTTCTTTTAGCATAAAGATGAAAAATAATCTGAATTTATTCAAGGAACGCTAGGCTTTTGATTACAGACAGTGTTGGGTAAGGCTGCATATTAGGAAACATGTCATTATTGTTATGTAATGTTATTGACCCCAATTTTTATCATCATCTCTTTGTTATCGCAGAACCCAAAACAAACTCCATTAGCTTGAGCATTTTGGCCACTAACTGTGGCAACATTCCCTTTTGTCACGATCCTGGCTCCTTGACCTCCACCTCACTTCTAATCACCCCAGAACTCCTCCACTTCAGACCCAAACCTGCCCCAGTACATCAGAAACCAGCCTTCATCCCACAACTCTTTAGCCTCAGACCAAACCCGCCTCAGGACTTTACTACCCATCATGCCTCGCACTGGACTTCCTGCCTACATTACTAGCCCAGGACTATTTCGGGGGCTTAGTCATTACTTCGGCGTTCCGGCTCAAGTAGCGTTCCCATCACTTCCTGAATGCAATTCCAGTCCAGTCAGTCGGTCCAGGCCAGTCCTGTCGACTACCAGTAAGTCACTCTCTTTATTCTGAAACCGCAGGTTCCGCTCATTTCCCTTTGAGCTGTGCGACGCGGTTCCTATATTAATCGTGTGTCTGTTCAAACCCAGTGTCAGTCCACTCCGCACTTGGGTCATACAACACGCCACATTCCAACTCACGCTTCTCAGCCAGTTCCTGACACCTTTGATTGGTCAATTATATTATCATCATCATGTGTGTCAGTGATTTATTGCGATTTATTACAATATTGTCACTACGAACACTAATACTGCAATGGCGATATATTTTCCACATATGTGCAGCCTAAGTTTAAATTAGCCTTTTGTTTTCTGTTCAAAAAATAAATGAAAACTTTGCAAATGAAACAGTTTGTAAAAATCTGAATAACTGAAAATGTTTATTGCTCTTTTTTTATTTCAGGCATCCACTGATTAAATAAGGAGGATTTGGAATGTGGCTACTGCAATATAAAGACTGGAAGCCATGTTGGCTACTATCCTGACCACACACACACACACACACGCACGCACGCACACACACACACACACACACACACACACACACACACATCTTCTCACCTTTCCCCGAGTGCTGGACCAGCATCATGATACCATAACAACACCCTCAGTCACTCCTAATGTGCTTTACAACAGCACTACAGGCAGGGTGTTACACCTCCGCAGAGCAGTGCGAAACACCCCCTACACTACACACACACACACACACGCACACACGCTTCACTGATTGAAAGCTACTAAGCCAAGCCCTGCTGACACTATTAAAACAGAACAAGGTGGCCTGAGCAAAGAAACCAACAGCTGATGGGGACATGCTGCTCAAGGTGATCGTGTCCCTGTGAGCCATGTATGGCAGGTGAATTAGGCAATAAAGGAGTAATCTGTGCCATCATTGACTCAGGTTCTGCTGTTTGCAGCATTTGCTTAGGGGTGATAATGATGAGGGAGGAGGGGAGCAGGAGACTGGGGAGGGGGGCAGGAAGCATCTCATCACTCCCTTGATTTTAATGAGCTTTGATTCCAAGATGTGTCTTGTTTTCTTCCGACTGTCAGCCGAGGCCAGCATGGAAGCTCCCACTTTAATTATCTTAACATTGTGAAGATGTTTTTTTTCTTCTTGCGCCGAGGGGAGGGGTGTTTAGTTTGGAGAGGGCACCTCTAGGACTCCAGGTGTCCGCCTGGTGAGTGGCCAGGCAAGGACAAAGCTGCGCTTGTTGGATGGAGGCAAAAAAAGGCAAAGAGGATGGAAATGTGTACGAAACGCTGCCGCTTCCATTGTTGCTTTACAGAATGTGCCATAATCCCTCGGCAGGCTCCATCCCGAGCTGGCACGGAGGATAATATGAGTCCCCCCCACCACCACCTTTTTTCTGCTCCACACACACACACACACATATGGACACACAGCCACTCGAGTGCATGCACACTCTCTCACACCTCCCCACATGGCTCCTTAACAGGCTTGGGGATGGATTTCTTTTATTTAATGTGGTTTGGTCTGCAGATCCAGAGGCAACCGTAAGCAAAGGGCGGGCTTCCAATTGTGCCACTCACCCTCACACACACAATCTAAGGGAGCCCTGCTGCGATGGTCGCTGCTCACTGATTTCTCCCTCCTTCTGTCTTTCCTCCTATTCACCCCCCTCCTTCTTTGCCCTCTCACTTTCTTTCTTTCTTTCTTTCTTTCTTTCTTTCTTTCTTTCTTTCTTTCTTTCTTTCTTTCTTTCTTTCTTTCTTTCTTTCTTTCTTTCTTTCTTTCTTTCTTTCTTTCTTTCTTTCTTTCTTTCTTTCTTTTTATTTATTTATTTATTTTTCTCCACACCAGCTCACACAAGCAAGTCTCCTGGATTCCTCTGGGAACTCGACGTTCGGTACACAGAGATTGTTCAGCCATCAGGCACATCTGCAGCATGATTAGAAAAGCAAAGGGAGCATGGTGGTGGAGGCAGGAGGGTGGGGTGGTAGAGGCTGCCCCCTTCATTCCTCTTCTCCTTTATTTAGCAAGATCATAGAGTGGCATAAGCATTATCGCCCCTTAAGTGCCCCCCTTACCAAAGAAAACATGATAAATAAATAAACTAGCTCTAACAGAGTCGATCTTAGAAAGCACGAGGAACATCATGGTGGTTTCTTCTTCTCTTGGTTGCTCCCAAACAGCTACTTGCAACTCTTTTAATTTCCTTCCACCTAATAGCAGGAGGGTGGGCAATCCCCTTGGGGCACTGGAGGCAGCAGCACAGATGAGCCATGTTGCTGTGTGAGCCAGCTCGCCTCAACATTTGCCCCTCTAGCTCCCAGTTCTCCTCTGCAATCCTCCTGGAATTTTTGGGAGCATGAGATGATGATGATGATGAAACCAGTGAACCGAAGAGTAAACCTGCAGCTTCTCACACACACACAGCCTTAAAAACTGCTGGCAATTGTGTGCACAAAGGAGAAGTCAAAGAGGAGTTTCATTTCCATTTTGGGGGGTTATTGTTGCAATATACTGCTTCAGATCCCACCCCCCCCCTTCCTTACGCTGTCTCTTCCTCCCAGTCTGCAGGTTTATTATGCATTCAGCTCATGTGTCCCTCCTGTGAGTGGCTGTTCATTTTCCACATACCGTGCTTAATCCGTCCAGCTAAAACTTTGAAATAGCGGGAGTTGCAGACGCTACCCAAGAGGAGCCATTATGAGGTCTGGGAGAAAGAGAGAATGATAGAGCTGAGGGGGGAGGAGTGACAGGCAAGCTGCAAGATACATGGGGAGGAATTCAAAGGAGGCTAAGAGCAGAACATGAGCATGTTTGTGTGTTCACCAATTTACAAGTGTAATGTGTGAGAGAGCAGCGGCGGCGAGTTTGCTTCTTGAGTTGGTGTAGCCTGTGGGGGAGGCGGGGGAGACCTGCTTGTCTCCATTGTGCCAGTGACCTTCGGCCTTTTGGGACTTTGAGTGAATGGGAGGAGAGAAACAGGGAGAGTGAGGGATTTTAAATAGTGCATGAGCTCAACCTGCTCGGACACTGATGGACAGCAGCAACATGAGCTTTCTGTTTCACCCAAGACGCCTGGGAAGACGCACCATTAATCTGCCAGACCTTATCATGACCTCACCAACATCTCCTGCTGAACGTCTTCTTTTTCTCCCCCGGCAAGTACAGATCACAGACTAAACAGATCAGATCTAATGAACAAAAGTGTCAAATTCAAACCCAAACAGAACCACAAAATACATCATTTGTTTGTAATTAATAATTCTGCTGAAAATAAAACAACTAAAATGATCAAATATACAACAATAAAACCACTAGGGTAACTTTCTAATATTTCAGAGCTACATTTCCCTCTTTTGGTGCTCTGATTGTTTAGTCCATCATTTGAAAAAGCTAAGTGACATTAATTATTATTAAGTATTACAGCTGTTTCCTCAGTTTGTAATGAGATTAGGAAATGGCAGTGAACCAGAAACATCCAAGGCCAAGTTGA
This sequence comes from Aphyosemion australe, assembly GCA_006937985.1. Classification (NCBI taxonomy): domain Eukaryota; kingdom Metazoa; phylum Chordata; class Actinopteri; order Cyprinodontiformes; family Nothobranchiidae; genus Aphyosemion; species Aphyosemion australe. The sequence continues at coordinate 234,106 of SSNS01000359.1, forward strand.
GGTGTAAAAAAACTAAGAAAGCACCCTATGACAACAGCACAATCAAACATTAGCTGATTCAGGTAAATTCATGTATGAATGTTTAACGTGTTATCGAACCCATTAACGTTTCACCTTTAACTTAAAGTTAAAATTTTTACATTAAAGGTCAAGTTCACTTGTTTTTTTCAACACATGTGCAGTGGTCTCTAGTATAAATAAATGCCTTGGGAGTTGATCACTGTGAGAAAAAGCTCTGGCGCTCCTGTTTCAGGAACTAGAAGTTAGCAAGAAGAGTGGGGGCAGAAGACGGC
>SSNS01000359.1:235815-340453 GCA_006937985.1 Aphyosemion australe
TACTCTTTCTTTTGGTAGTTTTGGCGTTTACATGATCATAGAGCACAATGTTCTGTGACTCTTCAAAAAACAGTAAAAACGCTCAAAAACGCTGGCAGTCAGGGGCTTTCTGATCAGAAAACGGCTGGCAGTTAATGAGTTAACGTTCTCGATATTGTTAACTATTAAGTGTCCTTAAGGTTAGGACATAGGACCGGGGGGGGGGGGGGGGGGGGTCTGCTTAGTAATGCATTACTTAATATTAACATTAATAAGCAGTTGTTAATACTTTATTTACTAGTTTATTACTGCTTAATAATGCACTAAGTAACGTTAATAAAGGGACCCTTAAGCCTGGGACACACAGGAGACGGACGCGCTGCGCCACGGAAGCGCCGCAGTTAAATGGTCACACAGGAAGCGCCGCGCCGCTGAACCAAAGACTGTAGAGCTGAACGCTTCTTGGAAAGTCACGTGATAGTCACAGCATCTTGAGAACAGGAACAGCCGCTCCGCGCTTGAGATAGAACTGGCGCCTATCTTCAGCGCCTCTGCGCGGACCGGCGCTTCTGGGACGCGACGCTGCGCTCCCCGTGTAGCCACTCTCATGGCTTCTAATGGCTTCTATTTAAAATGACGGCGCGGGCGTGACGCGGCGCGTCTGTCTCCTGTGTGTCCCAGGCTTTATTGTGAAGTGTTACCAACGACTTCAGCACTAGTAGGGTTTTATGATGCTGCATCTAAATGCCCTGATTGCTTTCAGTCTTTCTAGACTATGAACATTGAGTTAGTTGTTGTGTTTTTGAGGAAATCAAGTTAATTTTACTCAAGCTGAGAACATTTTACTCAAATGGAATAGAATTTACTCTGAAAAGGAGTACATTTGGTCCCATGGAGTCAAATGTACTCTCTCATTTTTTATTAATTAAGTATATATATGTCTGATTTTGGTCAGTCACTAAAGAGGTAGAGCTTGAAAAACACAAGTGTAACCTCAATGAACTTTCCACCTGCAGCCAGCTGCCCTAACGTGGAGCATTTTTAACCACCTCAAACCAGATTTAAAGATGAGCAAAGACGCAGCTTACAGGAGCCAGATTGTTCCCCAAAGCAACAGGCTGCTATTAACAAAGGCCCAGCCTTAAGCCTCTGCCTACTATGATCCTAATTAGGCAGAGAGCAGATGTGCCCGGAGTAGTGCCCACCTCAGGGTGCTGGGCAGCGCCTGCGGTGTCACGGCTGCATATGCTGCTGGCTGGTTCACCTGTGACCTTTTCACAGTTGGCCTGGGGTCAGAGCCTGTGCAGAAATACAGTGGAAACAGACACCGGAGGAAGCAGGTCTGGCCCTGGCACCCCTCTAGGCTCATTAGAGATGTCCATATGTGCAACAGCTCAGGATCTGAATAAAAGGCTCCCTCAAGATAAACACCAGTGCCAAGTGGAACCACTGAAAGTCAGACTTGATCCAAGAGAAGATTATTCTGATACTGAATGCTTTCTGGCCTTGTAACAGGAATATTTCTGGAAAAATACAGTTTTAGATGATGTTTAATTTATCAATCTCATTTCTTTAAATATGATTCCTGCAACTGTTTATTTTACTCTAGATAGTGCACATTTCTTTTGGTTAGTGTGTCATTTTAAAGTTCATCCCATTTATAGGCTTGTTATCCAACAGTTTTATCACATTAGTCTGAAGTGAGCAATAGGCAAATAGGCAACTCACAGACTATCAACACCAGCCAGACATCAAAAGAGGAGGCGCTGGATAAGAGAATTACAACACAAGGAAAACAGCAACAGGCCACATGTCACATGTTTTACACAGTAAAGCTCAGAGCTGAAGTAATTCAGATGTCATGCAGCTCATCTGACCAAACAGGATGTTGAGATAAGTCCAGTGTGGGGGCACAGAGTCAGCCCTGTGAGGGTGGTTTGTTTGATTCAGTCAATGCGTCAGTTTCCTGTGTTTCCTGAGTCAGAACGAATCCTTCTGCAGCAGCTGCTTTTTGTAAAATGCCAACTACACAGCAGAAATAAACACGTTTACAGCATGGTTCTAAAAAACATTTCAGGTTTAATAGGTCTAGTTTACTGTCATGACAACACTAAGATGGGTGATTTTTTTTGGTAAATCATCTGTTTAGATGTAATTAAAGCTTAAAATTATTAATTATTAGGGGCGTATCCTTTTGATTGACAAGTGTCTGATGAGTCGTCAGAGCTAGCACTAGTGGATGCCCTCCTGCTTGCTCCAGGGAAGGCCTCTGCCTTACGTTAAAAGTGTTTTTTTNCCCCCCAGTCAACAACCATCACGGCTGTTAACATTTCTAGGGGAAACACTGCTGTTAGCTGTTATATCAACCTACCAGTCCTGAAGGAAGCTAGCATAGCTGCCTGTCACCGATTCACACACGGAGGAGGGGTGGCATCAGCTGGGGCGTCCGGTGTCATGTGGATCAGAGTAAACAAGCTTCTGCCTGTTAGCCATCAGCTTATCGTGGCACACGGTGTGCGTTGCAGTGAAGATCGAGATGGAGCTAACATCAACCACTGGCTGTTTAGCGATTGGATAGCCAATGAGGTTTGGCTGGAGCCGGGGACACGCTGTGGAAATAAAGTAACTAATGCTAACATAGCTACCGGCTAGCGGACGACCGCTCAAGCGTGTTGGGAGAGACACGGCAGGCTGCGGTAAGAGAGGAGAGTGTGTGTACGTCATTCTGCTCGGCGCTACTGGAAAGTTGGCTTTTTAAACCTGTACCCGCTGGGTACAACTACACTCTGCTAACAGTTAAAAACTGCTTAACTTGTTTAATTTATGGAAAAAGTGAGCAAATATTGTTCAAACTATTTTGTCTAACATTCTGAACCAAATTTCTTTTTCAAAAGTGACTTTTAAAAGAAAAAAATAAGTTTTAAATAAATGAGTTCTATTGTCCACTACTGCTGCTGTCACCACTCCACAAAGACTATACAACAAATATAATCAAAGATGAAATAGAAAATAATTCAAAAAGTTTTTTTTAAATCAAACATAAAACCAACCCAATTTTTCTGACTTGGATTTTAAGGACTTATTAAAATATTTGCAGCATCTTGTGTAGCTGGAAACTGATCTTGTTAAGAGTTTGTTAATATCTCCAGTCATCAGTCCCTCCAGAGAGAAGCCTCTCGTTCCACAAATGTGCTCAATTAAAAAGAGCAGAGAGCTCGGAGAGGGGCAGTGAGAGGCCATTCCCCGTGCCTGTCTGATCTGGATTTCCTAATTGGTCAATGACAACACATTACCAGACACGCAGGCGCTTGATCCGCAGAGAGGAGGCTTTTGACAGCAGAGCTTCGACCTTTCCTCCCCCCCTTCACCAGTGCTGTCCCACACGCCCTCTCCGTGACCAGGCAGAGTGTGTCTTGTCTGTATGTAAAAAGGGAGTGGGGGTCTGCTGTGTGGGAGGAGGGATGATTTAGAGGTTAGGCAGAACAGGCTGCTGTAAATCTGTGTCACAAATCTTCCTTACGGAGCCACGGGGACACACACACACACACACACACACACACACACACACACACACACACACACACACACACACACACACACAAGCATGTGATGAATCCCACGCAGCCTGCAGACCTCCATCTCCCCTCCTCTGCCACTTCTCGAATCTGCGCATCGTGCAAAGCTCTAATTTGCCAGATATCATGTGCTGCCATGTTTTGATTGCCTTTGTGTAAATGTATCGGGAAGCTTCTCATCTCACGCGCAGCTGTGAAGAATACCAATATGTCAGTGGAGAAAGAGGAGATTCTCCAGAGAGGAGTGTACTCAGCATAGTCCTCAATCAGCACTGACAACTTTTATTTGCTGTGCATCTTTTTTTGGGTGCATGTCTTTCTTTCCTTATCGAGGCAACCTGAACATTTTTAAATAGTTATATTTCTTTACAAGCTTCGGGTTGAGGCTCTTTTTTTGATAAAATGTACACAAAAATCTCAGAGGTGCAGACAAAATGCATGTAAACCGTATGCCTCACTTTATATAATCTTACAGCATGTTATAAATAGCATCAACTATCTGAATGCTTGGATGAGTAGCAGTCTGCATGCATTACGCTGATGAAGACATAATCTGTCCCATGAAAAGACCATTTTCCATTGGTGCTCTTAAAAAAGGCCCAGGGCAGGGGGCAACAGCCCCCTCTGGATATTTGCTGGGGCCCCCCTGTGCAATGCTACGACAGTGATATTATAGAAAAAAGTACTTGTATTAGTATTTTTGCTGAAAGTGCTTGCATATGAAACTAACATAAAAACTAGAACTTTGTGGCTTTTGGTTTTATTTTGCCACCCAAGATGTGGTTCCCATCCGGCCACTGCTTTGAAAACTTTCTGCAGGCACCACTGTGCCCTGAATAAAGAGCGTTGAGGCCAATTGTAGGTGCACTCATCTATAATTTAGAAGCAGGTCACCAAAAGTGAATCAATAATGAGACTATGCTTATATTTGACAGTATAAAAGGGACCCGTTTTGGCTGACAAGTGACACATTAAGCTGCGTTTTCACCACTTATGGACTACATGGTCACATCTTCAGATCCAAACCTTGTACGGTTTTAGAACCACAACTTCTGCCACATGGTAGCTTTTTTCTTACTTTAATTAAGGTGGACTTTTTAATGCATTAGCATATTGAAATGTCGTCACAAAACACACTCTTTCAAATGTTATTTCAGCTCTGATGTGTGAGGTAAAGCCTCGCTGATTTTCTTAAGTTCCCTAAAAACTTTAGAAAGTTGGATCATCATTAAAAGATCCATGCTTTCTTGTATATTTCAGCTGATGTCACTTCTGTCACTCTGCTACCTTCACTCCGTCTGACTTCGTGTGGTTTGCAGGAACACGTCTTTCATCAGAAGCTGAGGTAGCCTGACAGGCAACGCAAACAAAGCTGCTTGAAGTTGGATGTCTAAAAGTATACGAGGCACATGCAGTTAAACATGCTCATAGTTAGAGATAAACACACACACGCACACACACACACACACACACACACACACACACACACACACACACACACACACACACACACACAGGCAGAGAGGCATGGTGTTAGAGGCAACAGCACTCTAAGGAAATGGAAGAGAGATGCACAAGCTGGATCAAAAAGGTGCAGGAAATGAAAGCTGTAAGAGGTGGAAAAAGCTGAGAAACTCTGTATCCTCCTGTTTCTGCCCCTGAAAAGTGCTGAACTGTCAGCAATTACAGGCTGGCTGGGTCATGAATCTCTCTCCTCAGTGGTCGACTCGCTCTCTGCTGCAGAGTAGTGCGGCCCCCGATCGCCTGGACGATGACAAATCCAAACGCGGAAACTCACAGGGACTGCTGCACGAACGTCATTAGGATTGTGTGCAAATCCCAACTTTGCATCTCCTTTTCCATGACTGCAAACTTCACGCCGTCGGCAGTGAGCTGATATGCAAAGCAGATGTTTTCACAGATGCACAGGTGAGCGCGAGGCCGAGAGCAGCCGAGCAAAAAACGGCCGCGGCGGTGATGAGGCGCGTGCAGCCGTGGGACAAAGGCAAAGGGGGCACACTCACATACGTCAGGACACAAGTTAAAAAGTGCTGAACACATAATTAGCTAATCAAGTAGAAAGCACAGATAGGCAGTCACTTAATTAAAATGATTAATTGAAGCCAATAAAAAAACTTCTTTCTAAACCGCCATCTATAATTACATGGACTCTTCTCTGAAGCAATATGTGTCTGCGCGCGCGTGTGTGTGTGCTTGCATGTAAAAGTGTTTGTCTGTGATCTGTGTGTTTCACAGAGAGGGAAGGAGAGAAGTCAGTTTCTGTGGCTCATTCAGCGTTAGGATCCTCAGCTAATGAGATTAGTCAATAATGGATTGAAAGCGAGCAGCCTCCCCTTGCTGACACAATGGCCAGAGTGGCTGTCCTGTCAGCGACACAGCCTCCATTGGTCGATACGCACACAAAAACACACACTCCCAAGCATATCCAAACAACATAGACCCCTTCTTAACATACAGATTGTGTTATAACATCGAGCGACACCGACAGTTTCAGACTGCAGGCGTGTGTCCAGCGTTGATCCATAAAAGACGGTGGACATTTTGGACATCAGTTTGGGCCTTCAGAAAGCATCACATAAATAAATACTTCAAAGGGGAACACCGAGGGGGAAAAAGAGTCCTGCTAGATCAGCGACTGCGGGACGTCTCAGCCCAGGAAGGGCAAACAAGTCCTGAGAGTTGAGACCGCCTCACTTCTGCAATAAACAAAGACATGAAACAGGCTTTAAGGCCAGCTACAGCGCAAACAGAGCTCCTTTCAAACGTGTGAACAACCTGTTCACAAGGGTAAAATAAACCTCGCACAAACAAGGCACAGCAAGCCACCGCTATTCTGAAGAACCTTGATGTAACATTTACAAAAGAGAGTCTTACAGAAAAAGGGGAGCCTGAAAGTAACACTCGATTGCTTGCTTGTATTTATGTTGACAACCTCGCTGTTGACTCTATTCAAAGTTGCTCTGAATGGCACCTTACAGTCGATAAGCACAGGCAGGATTTAAGAGCAGGGGGCAGACCCTTTTATTTTGGCCCTTGACTTTTATAGTTGCAATACTCTAATTTACTGAGTAAAACCACTTTCTGTCCCTCTGTAATAATACGGACGACAGGCTGAGTTGACAAAAAATGCTAATTAACTCACACATTTTACCGTGCACTCCCAATACAAGCTTTAAAAGCAGCTGAGCGTGCTGTTCTGGCAATATTTACAGTTCTGACAGTTTGTTGGACTGAAAACATATTTCAAGTTCCCACACAAGGGCCAGTGGGGTCCTGTTTGGGTTTGTGTACTTGCATTTTTTTTGTTTGTTTAAACTCAAAGGCTAGAAAACATTCCGCCTTCTGCTGTGGTTGGTCTATTGCATGTGCATCAGCTCAACATGTTGTGATATTTTTGTCAACAAGATGGACAAATTTGAAAAAGCAACACAGCCTACCTCTGTGTACCCAATTTATCTAGGTAAGGTTTATTGATAATATGTTATAAGGCATACCATTGCATCAAAATAGCAATAGGAGGTACCCTGGATATCTTAAAAAAAACATCAAGTAAACAGAAATTATAGTTTTGTGTAAGAAAAGTGTAAATCCTGAAAACTCTTCTTGTGCTGCATTTCCTTCAGCTGCATCATTTTATCTGTGCAGACACCTAGGGGGAGTGCAGAAAAGCAGCTGCATATTTATGTAAACTCAAGCGTCTTTAGCAACAGAACTCTGCTGCTTTTATTACCTGCATAGTCTGGCAGAAACGGAGAAGAAGAAGCGTGGTGGAACCCCCAATAAGTTATTGTTGGGCTATTTGTAACTCTCGAGGAGGACATAGGACACACGATGAAGGAATGAGCAGAATCACAATACTGCAAGCATTTCTTTGAGTCAAGTCAGACTAGGTTTATGTGTGTGTGTTTGTTTGTTAGCGGCTTGGTTCTCAGACAGAGAGTCTCCGTGCGAGGTGGGCATAGCAATCTATGTCACTCACAGCCACAGCTCCGCCCTTTCGGTCCGCCAGTTATTGCCCCCTTGTGGTGTACTTTTCAAACAGGAGATGTGGCAGGAGTAAGAGTCTGGTAGGGGGTGACTTGCACTTTAAAGTAGAATTCAGGAATTTTTTGGCAAATGACACCATCTAGTGGTGGAAAAATGCACCACACCTTAAGCCTCCTTCCCTGATTACAGCCTCATGTTCTTGAATGCGCACCTCTAGCTGGGCAACAGAGCTAAAAAACATAGTTTTACAGCTATTATTCTCATGTTATGCTGTTTACTTATATTCATCTATATATGTCACCAACTCTGCATCTATCTAGGTACGTCCGCAAATGCGCTCACACTGTAATTTACATTTGTATGTAAGTGAATGATGAATTCTGTTGGCTAATACTGAGCAGCGCTCAATTTATATTGCACTGGGCTCTACAGGACAGGGAGTGGGCTTAGCAAAAAAAAATGACATGGTACAAGGTAAGACTATCACTTTTATGGATTTAAAAAAAAAAACATACATAATTCCTAAAAATGGGAAAACTCCGGAGTACTGCTTTAATGAATGAATAGATAAGGTGATCTTAGGGTGGTGCTAGAGTGTTTATGCTTTTCTCTAAAAAGACACTAAAAGATAACATGAATGTCATCTACCACAATAAAACAAATCTCAAACCACTTAAACGACTGTTTAAATAAGACTAATAGCTTGTAGAAATGTATATTTCATTTGTTAGCATTGTGCTAAATCTCCCCTCATGATAGTAAATGTCTACATGTGACCCTTTTGTGCATCTACTCTCACTGTGGTGCTGTGGTGGGTTCCTGTCAGACAGCCTCCCTGGTTTAGGTCACCACCGCTCTGCTAAAGGTCAACCCCCCGGGTAATTTGTTTTACCGCGGCCCCATCACCGCCCCAAACACAGGCCCTTGTATCAAGTAAACCAATTATTATCTGACACGAATCACAGAGTGGCGAGCTCCCACATGACCACTTCTGCTATTACTATTGAAATGTCTCCTTTTCTCAACAAAAAGGCACCGTTTGCTGCTACTTATCAGCTGCCAAGTGACTCATTTACCTGCGATGTGTAATTCTGTGGGGGATTTAAAGGTAATTTAACCCACATTCAGACAGGAAAATAAATTAAGGAGCACTGTTGCTCTAGCTCTCATTTTACCTTCCCCTTTCTGTCTCCAAAACATAAACAGCAGTCAAAAGTGAGAGCTTTCTCCTGCTTAGTATTCAGCTGTAATTCTCCCGGGTGGGCACCATGCTGTGAAGACAATCTGCATTTTGATAGGTGCACACTGGAAGTTTCCGCACGGCTCTTTCAAAGCCGATGCATCGGAAAACAACACAGGACAGCCACTTCTAATCTAGGAATATTTAGCAGGTTGTTGAGTGGAACAGCAAATAACTTGGTGGGATTTATTTCATTTCATTAGCTGGAATCAGCGCTGACACGAGGAGATGATGTGAAGCTGATCATTTGTGGCGCTCTGACTGTGCTGGCCAACATGGAAATGTGAGCGATATATAACCATCTCAGAGAGCCATTTGTACAATCTCTCCATTAGGAGCCACTTTGTTCTTGTAGCCCCTCTGGCCTCAAACCAGGCTTCAGCCTCTGATGGTGGTAGCCATGGTAACTGCCTTCATTGTGCACTTGCAAATAATGAAGACAATGTGTTTTCCATTTAGATGAGCTTTTTCTAGTACTAGAAAATATGAAAAGTCCATCGCGACTGTTTCATTAAGGGAGAGTATAATAACGTGAATCCTTGTGCCGGATGTTTCATACGAGTTGGCGAGGCAGATTAAATTGGCCTGGTGGGACAGCGGTCAATAACGACGCTCGTGATTCGATTCTGTGCTACACAACTGAACTTGGAAAAGTCATTTCTTCGTTCCAGATCTCAAAGGATTTCGGTGTAATTTAGCATTTCCACCACACAACAAATAAGCAGGAAAAACAAAGGGCGATTAAAAAAGTACCTGTGCAGGAATTCAACACCCTTCTGATTATACTTGACTTCCAGCAACGTTTAGCCACCTCAAAGCTGTGTGGAGGTCTCTTCTGGTTTCACACGCCCAAAACTTAACCATCAATTCTACTGAAAATTACAGCACTGAGCCAAACCTAAAAGCTAACATTTAAACCTGCTAAATTATAACCAACTGTTCATTTCTTTTATTTCCAAGTAAGTCACTTCAGCAGCGTCAAATTTAAAACATTTATTTCTCACCAACTCTCAGAAATCACAGCTAAAAACAATCTTACTACAACCATTATCGCAAAAAAGAATGATAGAAACATTTAAAGAGTGACACAGGAACAGATACTGCTCTAGAATTGGACATTTGCTTGAAAAAACAACAACTAAGTTCAACAAGTTGAAGTTGTTTAGTAAAAATAAAATCCTGCGCTTGGGTGTGAGCATGTAAACACACCACATCAGCAGAGAAGGGAATGGAAAAGTCTGGAGGGGTAGGAGTCTCTTTCCCACTCACTGTTTATAGGGAAAACACCCTGTAAGCAGGGCCAGCTTTCCAGGCCCAAATTAATTCAAGAGTTTTACAAATCACTAGACAGGAAACACGCCGTTGTTCTCCACTTCCACTTCTTCTGCTCCGCAGCACAGTAAACACTCCCGATTTGCTTCAATTTCTGCTCACAAGGGAAAAAAATACAAGCTAAATAGATACAATAATTTCTTGATGACAAGTTTTTCTGGAAGAGTGGAGCGCATTTCTTGGAATAACTTCAAGTCTTGTTAATGTTGAAGGGATATTTTGGCCATTTTGATGTGTGTTTTGGTGTAAAAAGTTTAAAAATTCACTCAATTACGTAGATAGCTTTCTGAACAGCCTCAGCTCTGAGAAATAGTTATTGGATGAACTAACAGTCAAGACCAATGTTGTTCATTTTTAGCCATCTTTGACTTTCACACCAAGAAAAAAACAATTAAAACTTTTCTTTTTTGCATTTTTCATTTGTCGCAACATTACATAGTAATAATAATAATAATAATGGATTGGATTTATATAGCGCTTTCAAGGCACGCAAAGCGCTTTCCATTATTCACGCACTCTCACATTCACACACTGCTGATGATGGTAAGCTACTATGAAGCCAAAGCCACCCTGGGGTGGTCTGACAGAAGCAAGGCTGCCAGTCTGCGCCATCGGCCCCTCTGACCACCACCAACACAGGCAAGTCGGGTTAAGTGTCTTGCCCAAGGGCACAACAACAGCGACAGACTGAGAGGGACTTGATCCTGCGACCTTCCGATTGCAGGGCGTCCACTTAACTCCTCTGCCACCATCGCCCCATAAGGTAATAATAACCTAAGAGGAGTAGCAATGCCAGGTAATAATGTTTAACTTTATATTCAAATATCTTCATCTTTTTACATTATTTTAGGAGTTTTATATCCTAGAATCATGCTCCATTGGAACCAAAGTAGTCCCAGATGTCTGGTGCCGGTCCAATTACAGCACTCTATCAGCCAGGTGGGCGTGATGTTACTGCGACTGAGCTAAACTAAAATGGCTATGGCTCCGTAGTGGTCCAATCATAGTGCTCTATTGGTTTGGTGGGCCAATCACAACACTCTGTTGGTAGGCGGGATGTTAATGGAAAACCAAAGATGGCGACGGCTCATTTGAAACAGCTTTGGCATCAACTTTGGACAATTGAGACGGGTTTTTCTTTGAGTCAAGAGCAGATAGAGGTACTTAAGTTTATTTAGAAAGAGGATGCATGTGCGTCTTCTTTGACGGAGTATGCCGAACTGCCTCGTTGACTGACATCTGTAGCGGTGAGTGCGTCACGTTGTTTGTTATCCAATAGCATGTGGACACAGTCTGAAAGACCACCGTTGATCCCGCTCCACAACTGAGATCTGTCAACAGACCACAGCCAGACTATATATTATATATAGAATGGCTCACCAGCCTGGTAGTTTTAGTTGTATAATTAATTAATTAATTTGAGCGCTCAGTCTGGTATAAATGGGATATTTTGCAGAAACATCAAGAGCTTCCTGCCAGATATGACCCCTGAAGGAACCCAAAGTGCTACATTTAGCTGCTGGTGATATTTTCTGTTGTAAAGAAACCACAGAATTCATCATAAAGAATTGAGCAAAGCAAAACTGAAAGCAATGAAAAGGTTTAAAAGGATTTTTTAAATCGTTATGGAACTTTGAAAGCTGTAGTTTTAAAATGACTACAAAACAGGAGTCTTGACTTAAAAGCTATTTCCCCAAACTGAGGCCAATCAGAAGCCTATTTCTGAGTCAAATAGTAATAATTTATAACCTTTGACAAAAACACACCTCATTCACCAACACATCCCCTACACCGAACACTCTTTGTAGGATTTATTGACAGCAGCAGCAGCTGTAATGGATATCCTGTGATTCCTACACTAGCTGTGAGTGAGCTTCGTGAACTTTCAGCCTGGGGAATCATTTCCACAACTTCCCTGGCAACAAAAGGAGAAACCTTTATAAAATATATCAGAAATCATCACAATGGCACAACAATACCTCTTCAGAGCAGGTTTGTTGCTACAACAAACAAAGCAAAGGCTCTGGTGCCTGAGCGTGTGCAGAGGCCACAGTGCACACTGATTGATTTACAAGAGATAAAACACAGTTTGACTCCTGAATCCGCCTCCAATCACACGCTCTCTGTGACGCACACACACACACACACACACACACACACTATCTCTACCACACACAGCCCGTGCTGCTGATAACACATCTGACGCCTCTGAAAGAGTTCTCTTTCTGCAAGAAACGATACACTTCTTTAAAAGTCTGTCCGTATCAATGTGGAAACTCACATCCAGATTAGAGTAAAATCCAAGTGCTGCTTGTAATAATCTTAAAATCACAAGCTGGTTAATTGATTTCTTGTTAACAGAAGATAAATTAATATATTTAAAGTGCTCAGACTTGAACATCTTTGTGTTTTACTGTTAAAACAAGTTTAAAGAGCTAATATTCGCCTATGTTTGAATTGAAATTTGCTGAAAAACACAGAGAATCCACTTCAGCCTGTAGCTGCTCATTACCTGCTGATTGTAAAGCAGCACAAGGAGTTTTAACAAAAAGCTCGCATGATTGGTTGCACTTGAGCTCAATACACCACATGTATTTTTAATGAGACAAGCCTCCTTGATAGAGGGCGGCTGGCGGCACGGCTGATGATGCTTTACATCTCAACTGGGCTTTTGAACAACCTTTTATGCGAGTCCCTTCGCGTTTTGAAGTAACCACAAATAATGAATTAGCTTTTAGCCCGTTTGCTTCTCAGTGGCAGTAGAGGGGGAAACCGCTTCCGAAATCACCCGTCCTCACGACGGACGCTGGATTGTCGGACCCTCTTAAGTGCTGTTTCTTCGCTCCCCGTTGAGACGTTAAGTCAGTCATTTGGCACTTTGTAGCACCACCGAACACATCCTTATGTGGCCTCGCTCAACTCAGAGGTTTGGCTAATTCTTTTTATTGGCTCTCAAAGCTGCTGCTGCAACACACGGAGAAACCCTCAGAGCAGAAAGCACTTTAGGAGTGTGACACCAGGGTAAACAATGCAGTTAAAGGTTAAAACACACACATGCACAAAGGCTATAGGACAGTTTGGATTAATGCTGAACCTCTGCCACACACTCAAACTAACATTCTAAAACCACCAAAAAGGGACAGAGTCTGCAGTAAGAGCCCACCAGGTGTGATCTATTCATTATTTACCAACAGAGACCAGTGAGCAGCATCTGTACGCTGTGAAGAGGCCTTTCATTTTTGCTGGAGGGACGTGCTTGGGTTAGCTGGGAGAGGACGTCTTTGTTTACATGCTTCCTGTCGATGATCTCTCTCTCACTTTAGTTGTATACCAGTTGAGATCTGTGCACGGATTCCAGGGAAATATGGTGCAAAAAAACCCCTCAGAGATTACCACCACGCCTAGCATTAAAAGCCTTAAAGTGGAGCTATTTTAATCACTTACAGTTCTCTGAAAGATCCATTGGATCTTGTGTAAACTCCATTCTCTTCTATTTTCTTTTATCTGCCCCACAAGCACAATACTAGCAGAGATAAATAGCCCTTCCATGGACAGCTTGGCACGGGTTCACACACATCAAGGGTCATTAAGGAGGCTGACAAAAGCTTTTTATAAATAAATTTGTGAATAAGACTTCATCGTCCTCTGGTAGCGATAGAGCGTGTGTGTGTGTGGGTGATGAGTTGTAGTGTGTGAGGTTTCATTTCTTCTTGCAACACCCTAATGACTTTATTGTTTCATTCTTATCCAGCCTCAAGAAGCTATTACCATATAAACACCTGCGTTATCAAGCACCGCAAACAATTTCCTGGATAATTTAACAAAGATGCGATTGTTGATTTGGTATCAGGTGTTGTGACTTGTGTGTGTGCATATGTGTGTGTGCCTTTTAATATGCCTGTTATTTGCATGTTTCTGTTGGCTACAGCTGGTCACTTTTTGGTAAAAGCAGCATGTTCTGCATTATCATCGTGCTTCATGCAATCACTATCAAAAACAGGAGCACTTGCCTGATGTTACCCTGCAGAACTGGACCTGTTATATGTTTTTTATATTACCCCCCCTCTTCTTTGACTCCTGCTCTGTTCCCCCTCCCCAGTCACAGGGGCAGGATTGTTCTGCTGAGGCTTGGCAGAGGCCAGAGATGGGAAAAGTGCAGGGGAGGCAGCTAACACTTCCTGCCTCCCTGAATCAGAGAGAGTTAACCTTCACCGAGGGCACAATGGCTTCTCGTTAGCGACAGCACCCCACATGCAGCCAGCTTGTCACCAGCCATGTTCCTGTTCCCTGACCACTGTTTGAGTCACTCTCTCTCCCTGTGCTCTCTTGGATTTCACGTCCATCCACTGAGGCACATCAGATGAGGTAAACTGAATATTCACAGAAATAAAATTAGGCTTTTATTCATACTCGAAGACCTGAGGATGATGCAGATCTTTGGCAATTTTTTAAAAAAGGAATGCAGAAATTTTCCACATCAAAGTCTGTTTACAGGTCTTTTGGAGGACTTCTACACTGCAAAAAATGAAATGCTGAATTTACTTAACCAAGTTATGTCAACTGGTTCCACTAAACCTATTTGCCTTAATGTAAAGAGTAATATATACTTTCTTTTACCATAACAACGTATAAGAATGTACAGTGCATTACTTTACATTTAAACAACTAGGTTTAGTGGAACCAGTTGATATAACTTGGTTAAATAAATTCAACATTTCATTTCTTAGAGTGTACATAGCTGAATAAAACATATTATTTCTTAACTGGAAGCTGAAAAGGAATCTAATTCAAAGTCTCCAGAGACATAACTTGAAACAGTATCAGTTACTTATTTCTAACCTTTATTTCACCAGGCAAAAAACAGATTAACAACAAATTTCTTAAAATAATGGAGTTTGACTATTATAAAAAGAGTTGAAACAAAATTACTGTAGCCTTATCATACGCAGCAAAAGTTACATTGTGGGCAGGGGCGTGTCTATGGGTGAGACTAGGTGGGCCAGGGCCCACCCAATCAAATGGATTCCCTAAAAAAGTATATTTACATTTGTTTTATTAAAGTTAAAGTCCCAAGTCATCATCACACACTGGTGAAATTACATTTCCACATTTGACCCATCCCCATGGTGGGGAGCGGTGAGCTGCAGCGGTGAGCTGCAGCTGTGGCCGCGCTCGGGAACTATTTGGTGGTTTAACCCCACAATCCAACCCCTTAGTGCTGAGTGTCAAGCGAGGAGGCATTGGGTCCCATTTTTCAAAGTCTTTGGTATGACCCGACCGGGATTCGAACCCCGATCTCCCAGTCCCGGGGCAGACACTCATACCACTAGGCCACTGGAGCTGGTATTGACCTATTACACCTATTTTTTATTGGGACTGGCAGAAAAGCAGTTTGTGGCTAAGCTGCTGATTGTGGGTAAAATCTAACAAAGCTGAAGAACGGAATTAGAGTAATTTAAAAAATGTCCTTTACATGCATGAATATGTCACCAAAACTACTGACATTGTCCCGTTTTGGCTGCAGCTGTATTCAAAACTGCTCCTGAAATAGTTGATTTATACATTAATGACTGAACAGTATTTATTATTTAATCACTAAAACAAACATTGACAAAAAAACGAGTTTAACTTGAGTTGAGTGAACTAAATTGATCCGAAAGCATTTAGATAAAATTTAGGCTCACGTTGACAACTACAGGCTGTTCAAGTTAGGAAAAACAAAACCACAATATGTCAAATTAATCATGAAAACACAACAACAATGAACAGGACCTGTTAATTTAGTCTGGTTTAGAGGTTTGTGAAGTAAATGGTTTAGTTTTGAACATGTGTGTTTAAAGAGGACCTAGAATGTAAACCAACATGTTCCTTGTTGTTGTTGAATAAAGACAGCTTGGGTGGTCAACAGTAGCATGCCAAAAAGTCAAAGCCGTGTGTGACCTACTTTTTATGTAAATTAGAAAGTTGAAAAAGGCGAGAGAAAACCTCCTGTTCTGAGAAATCCTTCCTTAACACGTCATAAGGGGGAGCCACGCCTCCTCAAACCTGCATGTCTCCAGTGTCTGAGGCCTTCTGGGGAAAGCAACCAATCAGCAAGCAGCTCATTATCATATTCATGTCCTGGCCGAGTGGGAGGGGCAAACAGCTCTTTTCACAGCAAGGCTGGTTTAGGGGATTTAGAATGGCCTGTATCAGGGCTCCTGGGACAGATGAAAGCCAAAAGAACATTTCTGATGCTTTTTAGAGGCTCAAAGCTGTTTTAGATTGTTGATTAACTGCATTCTAGGTCCTCTTTAATGGTTATAGGTATAATACTAACTTCAAAATACCCTGTGAAATGGTACGTTTATAAACCTTGTAGACCCCCTCCCCAAAAAAAACATATTTCAGTAATCAAAACACAATTTCACTAAAAGAGAAACACTATGTTACAGATCAACCCAGTCCCAAACAAGATGACGGTAAATAAAACTAAATATATGAACAATAAAAGGCCACTTTTTTTAAACTACAGGAACAGAATACAGAGGAGGCAAATGGCTGCTCTCCTGCCTTCTTCTCATTTTTACTGACAAAACAAACAAACAAACAAACAAACAGAACAAAGGCTAGCCTAAGAGAAAATAAAGCATTGATTTTGCAGACGGTAGAAGACTCCAATCAATAGGCTCAAGTAATACTCTGCACAAGTTTGATGGCTGGGCTGCACAGAGGCAGACAAGGGCTTTGTCTGGAAATTATTCCCCTTTTTTATTGCATTGGCACAACAAAACCAACGCAACCAGATCTGGTTAAAGAGACAAGCCAAAAGAAACATCTAAAGTAGATCATGTGTAACGTAGGTTTCATTTAAATCAATACAAAGTCGTATGTGTTAGCCACTTTGTAGGATCATTAGTGAAGGAGAGCGTGAAAGAGGAAACGTGAGGTGGGGGAGGAGGTCAAACCATCAGGAGAAAGGGTCATGTTGCCCACCAGCAGCTGAGCAGAGAAATGACCTCCTGATGAAGTCCTGACCTTTGACACTGAGCACTATCCAGGCTGGAGGAACAGACACCGTTACTCTCGTTGAATAGAGACCCAGGAAAGATAAGCACCAGCTCCTTTTGAAGTGGTCACTGACAATTGTCCACTAAAACCTGTGCAGGTGAAGTGATACTGTGAACAACTCTCATAATGGCCCAGAACACATGGGGAGTCTGAGGAGCCAGAAAAAAAAGAAATTCCTCCTCTTTCATTTCCTGGCTGCTTGCTAAAGTTGGAGACAGAAACTCCTCCGCCACCTGTAAAACATTAAAAAGTATCGAACCACAGATTTGAACACTTATTAGGCCTTTTAAAGCAGAGAAATCTATGAGAGCCCATTTCTCAGAAGTTTCCCTCTGCGTCGAGCATTTCAAGTTCAGGAAATTAGCCAGTTCCTGTTACGGAGGGGGGAAAAGACCTGAGAGAGAGAGCGTTTGGTGTCACTATAGTTGTGGGCTTGAAGTTTGTCAAAGTACCTCCACTTTTCTAATTACAATCCAGCGTTTAAACAAAGAGCAGCGTGAAAAGCATCTTTACAAAGCAGAACAAACGGCACCTTGGAGAACTGGATGCCTCATCGCTCCACAAACACATGGAGCTTTTCTCAAGTTAGTTCTGCGCCAATAATATGGCCATTGGGTCATTTAATATCCTCTGGATAAATTGCTTTGAACCCACTGCTGTCCACACATCAGGATCCAATCAAAGGTCTTTCCTAGTTATGGCAACAGCTCTGCCAGGCTTGAAGCAGCAACATGTCCCCAGGGAAATAGAGAAAAGCCAAATAATCAAAGACAATCCTCCCGCTTCCTGCCTGCTATCAGTGCAGAGCATCTAAACAGGGCCGGTTCAGAGGTTTCTGCCTTTAACCAAGCTTAACACAAACAGGATTACACTCAGAATCTCAGAATGACGGTGCATGCTGACCTGCGGAGAGAGACAGCGGTGGGGATCACGTGATCACCACCAGACTGAGGTTTGGCATGTCATAACCCACACACACACTGCGGTTGTCACAATGGTTGAAACAGAAGCCATTGTGTTTCCATTGCACTCGTCAAACAGACAACTTAACCTTCAGCATGAGCCACAAACTGCTGTCTCAAGCATGAATAAGCAACCTAATGTAAGAAAATAACTTAGTTATAGAGCTCTGATGGAAAAATCTTCAAACATTCAGGACATCTTAGGATAAATCTTGCCTCCCCGGAGTGGCTCACATCTGCACACTTCAGTTTTGGTGACTGGCAGGCGTCAAGGCGGACCTTTGCATGCTGCAAGTGAAATTAGGTTAGGAAAAGTCATTTGTCTCTAGTGGAGGGTGGGCGAGGGGGGAAATAGAGGCTAAAGAGGTCAGATTGAGCAGGAAGGTTGTAAAGGGGAAGGAGTTCATGCAGGCTAACATCTGTGATATTTCTTCACTTCATACTTGTTCTCCCATCCCCCTCGCCTCAAGTGTGCCAAATGCCAAGGTAGGGCTTACAAAAACAGCGAGGGTATTTTCTGGTGAGCATGAATATTATGGATGCTGCTTCCACTTATCAAAAATACGTCAAGAATAATTAGTTAACCTGCTGCTAGCTAAGTTAAAAAAAAGTTAGAATTCATTACCAAGTTAAACACTGACGTGTAAGCTAAAATGGTTTTCTGTCAGCTAATCAACAGACATGCAAATGACTTACTGGCTAAACTAGGTCTGGCTTGTCTACTTGAACGAAAAAGAAAGATTTAATATGTTGATGCTTTAGAGCCAGAAATCAAAGTCTTGGGTTTGTTCAAGCAAGCATCAGTTTTCCAACTGAAAAACATAAATTAACATTTCATTTCATTTGAAATTTTTTGGGTGATTTTGAGATGAAGAATATTTCTATTCTACATTAAAGTGTATTATTGTAACACTTTCATAATGCAGGGGAAACAAAAAAGAAGGTAAATTAATTATGAATGTGATTTTGTTACATGTGGTTTTTTTTTGTTGTTGTTTTTTTTTTGTGGGGGGGGGCATCAAATGTGCTACAAGAGCTTTAAAAAGTGACAGTTCTGGTGTTTTCCGGGGGATTTCTTACTGAATATAGCTTGTTGAACAACAAAGGTTTGGAAAAATAGAGATCAGTTCTGACCAAAAGGATTTAGAGCCTGGCTCGGTAAGACTGAAATCACATCGAAGTAGATACCACGTACCCGTTACTCGTGGAAAAGCCTTGAAACCAAGTTGAGTCATACTGAGTAGGTACTAGTGGGAGAGGCCATAAGTCTGAGTGGGGTCAGTTACAAAGTGGATTCCTGCCACTATAAAATTATTTTTTTTAAAAAGGCTTTTTTTTGTACAAAGTTTTAATCCTTGACAGTCATCAGTTTCACTTTAACTCTAGAATTCTATGTAAATAACCAAATATTGTAAACATTTATGCAAAACAGTTAGCATAAACTGCTTTTTTGATTAGAGGGTGGTTTTTTTTACATTCTTAAATGGGAGTAATCCACTTTGTAACTGGCCTCCATTGTGACTAGCTGTTAGATCAATAGCCCTTTTTATAAGACACACCATGCCGGTAAATCAGCGTAATATTGCAGCGACGGTGTGTCTTATGAACATGCTGTGGCGGCAAGGTGTTGCGGAAATTTTGTGGCATTTGTGCCACCATGCTTGATAGTAATATTACCACAATGCCGGACTTGTGAATGCAGATTACGCCTTGGCACAACAGAGGGTGGTGTCATGAACACGTGTTGAATTAATGCCCATCTCCGGCTGGCAACTATATTGAAAATGAAAGTAAACACTGGCATAAGTTTTGCTTTTGTAAACAGAATCAGCTGAGATGGTAAACTGGAGCGATGCAGAGCTCCAGGAGCTTCTCTCTGTTAGAGCTGGAGCTCAGATCATCTGACAGTTCACGGGGATGGTGGAGGACAGACGCCTTTAGGAGCTGCTTGTCAAAAACTTAATGAGCACGGCTTCGATCGCAATAAAAATCAAGTTATGTCCAAGCTAAACGAAAGTCCGCGGCAGCATAGAGACCACCCCCCATACCCCCTTTGCGTATTCTTTTGTAAAAAGGACACGATTGCACCACATTATCGCCATGGTCTGACCACTTATAAAAGACCTTATGCTCCCAGATGCCGCCTCAGCGTTGCGGCAAATTGGCAGCATTGTTTTATAAAAGAGGCTAATGAGGTAAGGACTAATATCTCTTTTTCTGACCTGAGGCTGTTCTATCAGGTAAGACATTAATTGTCAATAACTTCAAAGTATTTACTATCTAATCTAAGTCACCTGTCTTAATTTCATATCCTATTATCCTTTCTAAATTACCCAAAATAATTATCACCTTATGATAGTAAGGCTTACTGTATGTTGGGGGGAAAAGATGTGTTAAATGTAATTAATGAAGCTGGCAAATATTAACAGATCTGTTTATGACAAACAGAAATAGATGAATGATGCACTGGGTTTTTGTAAAACTGTACATGTTTTTGGTATGAATTTTTGAATACACAACTATTTTCACAAAACAATTAGTGGAATATTCAGATGTTTGTTTATGAATAAATTGTCATTTATTTGCTACCGGTAAGTTGTTTATAAAGCCTTTTAGTTAGAGAAGTTAACCAGCTAACCAGCGTAGTTAATCCATGTCAGAAGAGGAAAAAAGCTCCCGTGACTGAGCTGGGATTTTCTCAGCCTCCTCAAAATACACACGCACACACACACACGCACACACGCACACGCACGCGCGCACACGCACACGCACACACACACACACACACACAAGATGCCTAAGCTTGCATGGACATATACTTTGTCGGGCTTCCCCCACTTCACCTAAGTTACATTATACACACAGGTAAACACAAAGCACCTCTGTGCTCATATCAAATCCTTGTTATTTACAGTAAAGAACAAGAAGTCAAGTGTTTGTTAGCAAGAATGCATGCAGCCTTTGGTGTTGACCAAACAATCAGTAAACTATAGAGTATAATATAAAAAATGCATAATAATCATACATTAGACTTAGCTAGTCCATCTAAAAACACATTAAATAAAATTAAAAATCTGATTATAAAACAATTAGAGCATTTTGAATTATTTAAATCAGTTCAAACTTTAACAAAAACACACACCGCGAAAGCACGAGACGTTTGAGACACAGACATGTTTGTTAATGTTCATTGTTAGATGTTTGTATCTTGCAACAAATTTTATAAACGAATAAGTGAAAAAAGAATAAAAAAACTTTTAAAAAAGAACAAAAATAAAAGAAACATGTTAGCAGAGCAATGAAGTTATTATAGGAGAGAAAGTTTCAAGTTAAACATTTTAACTGAATGAATGTTGAACATAAAAGCCACCAAACACTAAATAACAGCCTCCCTAGTCTGGGTTGTGGAGTGTGTGTGTGTGTGGGGGGTGTGTGTGTGTGTGTGTGGGGGGGGGGGGTGTGCAGCGCCATTCAGCTGAGAAAACGCTGCTGCCACCTTGTTCTGGTGTCTGGAAACATTATTTGTCTGCTGGCTCAGATGGTGCCTCCTGTCACCAAGATGAGACCACCCCTCCTCTCCCTCCCTGTAAGCCCTCGTGCCCCTCCCCCCCGCCATTGGGCCCACCCCACAGGGGGGTTGAATTTAATAAAAGCTCTCTTAGCCACATGCTAAAAAGGTATGCAAATGTGCAGGTCCTTCTGCTTTCTGATGTGCCTGCCTCCCTCCCACCCCCCCAAACACACAACCCAACTGACTGCTCTTCTCTCGGAGCCAAAGCCAAACACAGAGGGAGAGTCTGGGTGTTTGTTTTTCAGGGGAATGGATTATTTTGTTAGGACTGCTCCTGGGTATTTGATCTGAAAAGCTATTACGATGACTGCGATTAGAATTAATTACATTATGAGCAACAGGAATAGTGAAAGAGGTCTTCGACGTGCTTCCTAATATGAAAGGGAATCACACACACACACACATCTAATATGTTTTCAAGAGCAGTAGGATGAAATTAATAGCGCCACAACATTTGTAACCTTGAGGCCACTGGCTCAAAATAGAATAATGAAAATTAAACATCCTGTCATTTGTGTGCTGTTAAAAAAACAACAATATTGACTTCTTCAGAATCCCGCAGCAGTCCCTCCTCTTCCCACATATCAGTGATCCCTATCTAATACAAAGGGCCCAGCCTCTGCGTGGCTCCAGTGATGACCCGTGTTCATGAGGAGGTAAGAGCTGATCATTTTGTTCCGATGTAGTGAGCCATGACAGGGCAGCAGTGCGGGAAGGAGGCTGGGGGGAGCCGAGGGGGGAAAGGGAGGAGAGGAAGGCCACAGGGGGACCCACCAGAAGCAGCAGAAAGAGCCAGGCCAGACTGAGGGGACCAGCCTTTCCTGCTGCTTCCTTCCCGTGCTCTTGGCCAGCTGAGCAATCAGGTCACCTCTCTTTCCCGTGTCGCTTCTGGTCAATTGTTCTCGCCCTTCCATCTCCTCCAAGCGCCGCAGCCTGCAGCTGTTGCAGCTGATGTCGTGTGTTTTGTTTTGTTTTTTTTGATAGGATTTTGTGCTGGTTGGTTGCTGTCTCTCTGCCTAAACAAATGCAAACAGGGTGAGGGCTCATTAAAAGAGACGTGCTCCGGAAACACGAGGTTCTTTCACGTGGATGGAAGGTGAACAAGAACAAGGCTGCTCTCATGCAAAGCCGAAGCGATATGCAAAATTCCATTTGTTCTTTGGAGTTCTTCCTGGAGTCATTATGAAAAAAACATCCATACTTCAAAAATAACGAGACTTCCGTTCATAGCTGCAAACTTCTGTAGTTTATTCCTAGCTAAGACTAAGAGTGAGAACAGAGAACACGAGCATGAACTTTGACCTCCAAGTACAACTAGTTCTCCAAGCTAAACAGCAGCTTGCACCAAAAGCACATCTATACTGAGTTACATTAAAAAGCAAAATAAGGGTTTATTTATGAGGGTGTTTAAAGAAAAATCTACTGCAGAAAGCAGCGCTCGCTCCGAGCTGAGAGGAGAAGCAGAGCGAGGGAGTTGTGATGATGCTAGCTGACAGTTGGTTTTGATTCGCTCCAACATGAGGGAAAGCTCCCATGTTACTTGTATTCCATGAGAGAGTCCTGGCTGGAGACTTTATGTCAGCGACAGATTAGATCATGTCTTGGCTTTTTCAAAGACTCCGGATATTTACATTATTGGCTCAAATGGCATCCAAATGAGAACATCATACCCTCATGGAGGACAGAACTGGGCATGCCCACAGGTTTGGCACATTCTAGCTGTATAAAAAACGAGATGAACATGATATTCACATTTGTTCTTCTCAGGTAATAGAGCTTAAAGTGAGCAGTCTGAAACAATCGAGTAACTCCTGGAAACACAGATTCGCTGAAACGGAGAGAGAAAGAGATAAATAGATTTAGTCAGAATGTGACGATTCTGTTTCCTGACCTTGAAATATCTGCCACTTATGAAAAGCTGTTTTGGTATGAGAGACACTGATTATAGCCCATTTCTAGGCCAGCACATAATCAGTGTCCAAGTTCCAAATCAATGACCTACTTCCAAGCGTATACACACACGCACACACACACACACACGCACACACACACACGCGCGCGTGCACGCGCGAACACACATATCCAGTGTACATATGCTGCGAGGCAAACCCTCTTTCACCGGCTTAATGTGGAGAAAGTCAGAAAAATCAAATCAAGCTGCCATTTTTGTTTTGATCTGAAAATGTATCTGAGCGTAGACTTAAATGAGGGTAGTGAGATTTCCTGGAGACAGAGAGGGTGGTGGTATTATGATACTAGCCGGCACTGGGGCGAGGGGGACAGGGGTCGCCACTGCCAGTGTTTTACCAGATAGAGAGGTCCAGATCAGACCTGGATAAAGTCTGCACTGACTTCTACAACCTCCCGCGCTGTGAGGAAATGTGAGCATCGGATTGGTTGGTGAGGTCAGAACGGAACTTAGTGTTGCCCCGGCATGGCAGTTCTTAAAGCAGGGTGGGCTATTTACAGAAACACACACACACACACACACATACACACACACACACACACACACACACACACACACACACACACACACACACACACACATTGTAAGCCCTCAACATCACCTTCTGAGTGTAGATCCTAAATCTAATTTGACCTGCAGAGATATTGCTGTTACAAGACAAGGAAACTGAGGAGAGCAAGCCATGGATGATAACAAACTCAAACAAGTGGAATGGACTGCAAAACCGTAGAGGCACGCTGAACATTTCCTTATTAAATTCACTCATCACACTCATTATGAGCATGATGAAACACCAGTTCAGGACCAGTTAAGGTCAGGTGTAGCTGTTTATGTTTCCTACAGAGTTACACTCTTAGTTAAGTAGTTTTACTTCTTTCCATCTTGGAGATTAGTTTAGCCAAACACTGCTCTGGGTCCAGCTTTTCAGGACTTCTAATTACTTTTTGGACTCTAAAAAAGTGCTAGAGCCAAAGTTTTAAATTCTACCAAAGTTTTCTAGTGGAAGAAATCGTCTTTTGGGAAAATTAATTGTATATACCACTATAGTGTTATTTTTTTTAATCCGCAGACAAAACTCAACTAGCATGAACTTTGTCATTTTTAAAGGATGTTATTTCCCTATTTCTTTTCTTGTTGCCTAGTTTTGAGTCAAATCAGGGCACAACTTTATTATATTGATATCTATTGACTGAAACATTAGTTTAGGCAGCAAAACTAATCTATTGTGATAATAAATTATTATATTTTAAAGCAACACTAAATATGTTTCCTGCGTCTGCTTCCTACTGATTGAAAGTAGATTTAAAACTGAAAAAGCTAACTGCTAGCCTTTATATAAGCTACTGGCAGAGTAAACAGCTACTGTCGTGAAGCAGGCAGTGCTCCCCGCAGTTTCTGATCAGCAGAGAGCTGCAGAGTGCCTCAAGAATTACTGAAACCACTTTGAAAGCAATAGCTTAAAGTGCTCAAATCTACAGTGGTCCTTTAAAATCTCACTTGTGAAAGCCAAACATACAAATACATTTTAGTAATATTCACCTTTGACCTAGAGGTGTATTTTTCTAAAATCTTGTTAATCACTAATTTTAATTGTTTCTACACCACAAACGTAAGATTAAACCTGCTGGTCTAAAAATGTGCAAAAATGTGTCAAACTCCTAAAAGTATTTTCCTTCCTTTAATATTTTTGAGCACTTTTTAGCAAACTCTGACAGACTTAAGAAGCTGAGTAAGAACACAGGTATAATTGCAGGTATGTTGTATGTACAGTACTTTAGCCTGCTGAAACATTAGGAAGAGGCCTAGGGCTCTTACATATTTTCATGCAATCCTCCATGTCTGTGTGTTGTTTCAGCCTGTCGTTTTTCTGGGAAGCATTGATCGCAATAATGACTTTTGTTGGGAGGGGGAAAAAAGCGGCTCTCCCCACAATGGGCAGCTTTGTATTGTGTCATACTTGTTATCAGGTTTAGACAACACAGGAGCAGAATACGAACATGCCAGCGACTGGAGTAATCCCTCCCTTTTCCTGCGACATCAGGTTTTGTCACCGAATCAGGGCAGAAACCCATTACGCGGAGATGATACATAAACAAATCAATTTTTTCCCTATTCATGCATGGGTTCACAAAACTATTTCTCAAGCCCAGAGGAGCAGGCGCAGAATTAGTTTGGTTAAGCTAAGGCACAGAATGAGAGAACACGCTTGGGGAGAAGGTGGTAAAACCAGCTTTTACCAGTGAAAGAAAATCACCACGGCTTTATCACCGCAGACTAAATGAATGACTTCCTTTCTTTTTGCTAGTGTCCAGAAAGGTTAAATGGGTATATCCTGCTCACCCCTTTCCCCCCAGTTCAACCATAAACATGACCTTATTTGGTTCTTCCACTGCTGTGCAGAAAAACTCATTGAGTCAACTAGGGTCAGCTCAAAGGGTGAAAGTTCAAACTTAAAGTATCAGACAGAAGATTTAGAGCTTTTGATCCAAACAGACAGAAAAATGGGAAATTTTAAGGTGTTTAAATCTAACTGGCACACAAACAGGAAATTCAATTTAGGGACATTAACAGCCACCGTCCTATGAGGGGCATTGTGCTCAGACAAAGACCCAAAGGCTGGGCTTCTGGTGAAAAACCCGAACAAATGGGAATTACAATCACTGAGGAAATAAGTCTTTCAGCTGACCTACATCCCCTACAGAGACTCCAAATTATAATCCCAGCATACACGTTCAGCTATTGAGTTTTTAGATTCTTTATCGGCACCATGAAATGATGTTAGATGGCAACTAAAGGGGTAAAAAAAGGAGATTAGTGGCTGACAACTGGAGGCTGAAACATGATCTGATAGATTAGAATTCAAATGTGTTCATTTTTACATAAACCCACCAGCTTTAGATCCAAATTTCTGCAATTATTCTTGTTTTATTAACACTTAAATCATCAAACTATTAAGCTCACAAACATTAAATTACACAAAATCATTCTTCAGCATGTAACAGCAGGTTTTGATTAGAGGATTCATTAAACCCTGCACTTTAACACTTCAAATCAATTTGATGATCTACTCTCACACACACACACACACACGAACACACACACACACACGGTTGTAACGATTTAATGCACATCATAATCATATTCACACACACAACAACCATTAAAAGGCCTTTAATAACTGCTAAAGCTGATAAAAAGATGCTTTTAAGAGACATGGATTAAATTTCCTTTAAGATGAAATCTTTGCATGCAAATGATAAAATCTGCATCTGTTATTGTAATTATTCTAAGACACATTACATAATGCGAAAAAAGAAAAATGCATAATGTTATTTCTGTTATTCCAGTTTATTCTGCAGTTATTTCAAAGCATAATTGCATTTCTTTGCTTTTCAAAAAAAAAAGAACTTCCGCTTAAAAAGACAAGCTAAGCTTCCTAATTTAAGATTATTTGCTGGAAAGTAATAATTTGGGATCATTACAAGCTTGAACTAATAAACCTTCATTTGCTGCTCTGAACTGTAATTTGTTCTGCCTTGTTGCATGTTTTACTCTTCTCTTCTTCGCTCCGCAGCCCTTACATTGTTATATAAATATACATCATCATTACATTCTTATTATTGTTGGCTTACAATGTGTGTGTGTGTGTGTGTGTGTGTGTGTGTGTGTGTGTGTGTGTGCGTGTGTGTGTAACAGGAAGAAAAAAAGAAAAGAGAGACAGGAGAGTGTGTGTCTGTGAAGCCCCAGGAAATACCAGGACAGACATGCTGACTCTCCAGCTCTCCGAGTCCATGTGACTGGAAACACACAGGCCATATTGTTTGCATGTTTGCTCGGGGGTTGTGATAAGAACATTTGGTAAAAGAGAAGAACATATATTTAAAAGAAAATAACTCAGGATCAAAATATGGCCTGGTCTGGCTGCTTTCCCCCCCGCTAATGACTCCTGAGTTTGTGTCCCCTCCTGTAGCGTGGGGGACCGTCCTTCATTGGCTTCCTGCTCTCGCTACATTAGCATAATGCAGATGCGACTACAGTCGGTAACCTTGCTGCGGCTCAGCAGTATTTACAGCAGTTTACACACAAAAGCTGTGGGAGCTGCAGCGCTTGAGAGATGCCGCATGCCTTTAATACATCAAAGCATCACATGAATCTATTTATATACGGTTATAAACTTTATATAATAAAACCTAAAGATATCCTAGATTGCAAAAACTGGAAAGCATTAAAAAAATTATTTTACAACCCAAAGAAATGACGAAAACCTGATATTTCTCCTAAAAGGGTAATTAAAAACCCAACTCCTGTTAATTATTAAACTTAAAATCTGGATGACTGCACCGTTTGCTCTCTTTGTGTTTGTAGCTGGCACACAGTGAGCCATTTGGCTGGTCTTTTGTGCTTTTTCTGCTTTGATAGCCTCGCATCGCAATTAATCTCTCACATAGATGCCATCATAAATGTCATTAAACGTGGTGTCCAGCACAAGGTGCAAGCAGCCAGTCTGAATAATTGATTCCTCCTGTTCACGCTGAGGGGGCTCCTCTGATTACGGCTCAGCCTGGTAACACGCTCTGATACGATTGGCTAAAGCGAGGTCAGTGTCCTAAGAGACCTCACTCTAATATCCAGTAGCAATTAGTGGCTGCTGCGTGGGGGTCTGCACATGCTACTATGTGTTGGGGGAGCAGGAGCGACCACAAGCTGGGATTTAAAAGAAAATGTCTGCATGCACAGTGACACAGTCAGTGCGTTTACATGGGCAGTATCAACATCTAAGTCGATCCTGGTCGAACTTATGATAATAAGCTGCGAGTCTTTATCCTCGTTTACATGTGCTTTAGAAAACCGACCTCTCAAATGATGTTCTTTCCACTCCGGTACAGTAGGGGGCGACATGCGCCCTTTCATGTCGGGCATTGTTCCGGTTAGCTTGTAGCAACACAACTTGTAAACAAACGCTGGCGGGAGTAAATGAGACGGAATTGAAACAGGATATGCACCGTGGATGAAAGAATGGACAACAGCAATGCTGCAGCACAACTTATTGGTACGTACTGCGCTGTTAGATGTTGTTACGCGTGTTACGTTGTGGCGATGATATTATCAGACGAGCGCTATTGTGGCCACGTCACTTCCGGAAAGCAAGCTTCTAGTCAGTTCAGCTCGGCTGACCCGTTTACATGCAGAATGAAGTCAGATAACTACCGCATTATCTGGGTGCTTCAGCCCGATTAGAAGAAATTCACCTTCAGCCAGACTTTTTAAGGCATGTAAACGCACTGAGTGATCACTGAGACAAAAGGAATAAGAGTAAAAAAAATCTGTTGATAAAACAAAACACTAGAATAGCAATAAATTCTATAATTGCCATTTATGGTTATATTAAAACAAAGATATAAAAGATAATAAAAAATAGTCTTTACTGACTTGTGTTAATGCAACGTATAACACTGGTGTACATTAAAGGAGTCATATTATGTTACACTCACCTTTTGTACTTCCATGTGAGTCTCTATTGTCCGTCCATCCATTTTCTGTCAGTGTTTGGTTTTAGGAATAATATGCCTAACACAAGGCATTTCAGAAACTCCCCGTATGTGACATCACAAATGGGGAAAGTAGACTAGAACCACCACTCATGTGAAAGAGAGAGTTGCTGCTGGAGGAGCAGCAGCTCTACCCCGAGCCCCTCCCGGATATTGGAGCTTCTCAGCTTATTGCAGGTTGAGTGGGGGATGGGTGGGCGTGGCCAGCGCGATTCTGGAAGATATTAAAACTGTCAAGAATGATTGGACTTGATCTTTAATCAGCAGGATTGACTTAGTCTATCATTGCCAACAGAGAGGAGATTTAAAAGTAAGCAGCATGTATGAATACACTGATTTAATTAAAAAAATCAATACATTTTAAAGCCATACTATACAACTTTTTCATGTTTTAAAATAATTTTCTTGAGCCGGTATGTGCTAAAATGACCTTTTACAGGGTTAATGAAATGTCACTCAGACCCCCACCACCCTCTGTGGCCAGAATATGGCATTTGCAACTTTAGAGTGGCGGGCCGCCTCCTGTTGGACTTAGAAAATGGAGCTGCATGCCTGGAGCTTCCAGCATGCTTTCAGGATGTTTTAGATCATGAACACAGCTAATTTGTTTGATTTAGTGATGAACCGCTCCTGCAGACACTAATGAAGGCTGAGGAGACATTTCAGCAGTTAGATTAAGGTGTTAAAAAGATGAGCGCACAGCGAGGAGTTAAGTTTCACTTTTGCTTTTGCTAACGGACACTAGGGGGTGCTAAAAAAAAGCCAAAACTGCCACGTGTCCCTTTAAAGTAATTTAAACTGTATAAAACTTTGTTCCTTTTACACTAAATCTTCCAAAAAGATCTGGTGGCGGTAAAAGAGGATCCAGTGTGGATGCATGTGAGACATCTGACGTAACATCCTCCCTTTTGCTCCATAAGGGGGGAAAACGGACCCTCATGTGAACGAAAGAATCAGAGAAAACAACGCTCTCTCCATCTTAAAACAAAGCCAACAAAGAAGTCAAACACAGTTCTAATAAAATCCGAGACACGGACAGCAAACAAGTCCGCGTTTACTCCCCATGAGTCAACCCATTGTGAGGCGTACTGCACACAAGTCAAGTTCCCAGTGAATCAGAGCAGTCAGCTGCCATCCACCACCTCAAGGCACAGGGCCAGTCTAGCACAGGACTGCAGACATGTGACCAGCTGTCTCACACAACCACCACAGTTACTGCATTGAGACAGAGATCTGGACAACAAGCTCTCAGATAAGTCTCTGTAATGCATTACCTTCAGAAATATTTGAGCAGGTTCTATCAGTTCCTTCAGCTCACATAGATAATATACTGCTGTGATATAGGGACCGAGGTAGCAGGTGTTTGTAAATCTATAGATAACCGCGACTCGTGATTTACAGTGTGCTGTCAGGAGGGAGCAGTGACATCAATACTGCAGCAGGAGTTTGTCTGAGGCATAGCTGAGGACACCAAAATACCTCCCCACCTCTCCTCTACCCCCTTCTTCTGACAGCGATGGACGACTCCACGTGTGCAGCTGTCTAAATATTACTTTTCCCTCATACTCCTCTTCATCCAGCCATTCGTCTACTCCTCTCTGCCTCTAAGAGAGTTCATACCCGCTGATCGGCACGAGTTTAGGAAGAACAACTGGGCATGTCCACTTTTAGCACTGATGCTGTCATTATCATAACACAAAGTAGATCAGTCAAAGGCTGGGAATAGCTTACCTTCTGCTATAATCAGCCACACACCTGTGCTCTTAATTATCTCACAGCTAATATGTTCACATTATATCTTTGTATATAATATGGTTTTTTGTTAGTGTGTATAGGATATGCATATAAGAGGAGCCATTAGAAGTTCTCTGCTATTTTCTTCATTACTGGCTCAGTTTGTTTATGCTCATGCAAAGAGTCCCCAGGTGCATGAATGTTTCATAGCCACCATGCTGCCTGCTTCCCTCAGTCTTCCTCCATCCCCTCCCTTAGAAGCTCCAACTTCACTGTCAATTGCCAGTACACTCTGCTACAGTCATCATCATCCATTATAATCGGGGGCGGCAGCAAATAAAACAGCCGTTTTGTCTTGATCACTCAATCATCGTGTTTAACCAACAGGACCATAAGACATACCAGCACCACCACCATCATTGCCTTTGACCAAAACAAAAGGACCACATCAGTCTGAAACAGAAGTCTATTCAGATAATCGTGACTTTCATACAGTCAGCTATCTTAGAAAGCAGGCATGCACACATGAAAAGTGTCAAAACTGTAAGATTTTCAGTGCAAATCTCCAAAAACAGTTTAACTTAGAGCTTGTTTGATACTAAGCGGGAAGGAGATTTGCTTAGGTAAGTAGACAAGCATAACACAGGCATGAACAGCCATGAAAAACATATTTTATAGGTTCTGGTAGGATTACTTTTGAACTTTAAAGGAGACTTTAGTACTTGATTAACCATGCTAAGTCAAACCGGCTTCCAGCTTAAGAGCTAAAACATATAGAGGCATCAATTTTCTGATATAGATTAAGGCAGCTTGAAACCTTAAGTAAATGTGCTTTTTTTTTTAGCTAAATGAAGAAATAAGAAGAATAGGAATACAATTTATTTAATATTTATCTTATAAGCTGGTATGTAAATATAAAAATTCACATATAGTAAGAGATCAAAAATATCACCTGTTTGGAGTTGAATTAGTGACTGTCTATGAGCACATACACACCCAAAAAAATGAAATGTTGAATTTACTGAACCAAGTTATGTCAACTGGTTCCACTAAATCTAGTTGCTTAAATGTAAAGAGTAATATACATTGTTATGTTAAAGTAAATTAATATTACTCTTTAGATTTAAGCAACTATGTTTAGTGGAACCAGTTGACATTATTTGGTTAAGTAAATTCAACATTTCATTTTTTAGAGTGCATGCTGCTCTCACTGCTTTATTTTTTATCTTTATTGTTCAGACTTTAGACGGTTGTTGCTCCATTATGCGTACCAAAATCTGAGTGTTTTAATTTGATAGTCAGTGAAAGATACTTGGCAGATAGCATATAAACGTTTTAGACATTCAGCATTTGAAACTATTAAAGGGACACTTTGCAACTTTTTTATATTTTAAAATCATTTTCTTGAGCCAGTATGTGCTAAAATGACCCTTTACGGGATTAATGAAAGGCCACCCAGCCTGTCGCCCCCTGTGGCCAGAATAATCCACTTGCAACTTCACAGTTCTCACAGTCCAGTCTGTTGGGTCTTAGAAAAATTCAGCTTGACCTACCTGGCTCTGCAGTCTGCTTCCAGCATGTTTCCTGCATGTTTTAGATCATGAACACAGCTGATTTGTTTAATTTAGTGACACATCACTCCCATAGAAACTAATGAAGGCTGAGGAGACATTTCACCAGTTAGATTAAGGTGTTAAAAAGACGAACGCACAGCGAGGAGATAAGTTTTACTTTCGCTTTCGCCAACGAACACTAGGGGGTGCTAAAAACAAGCCAAAACTGACTAGTGTCCCTTTAAAGGAATGAAAGTGAACCAAAAAAGTAAAATTGGACTGGACCCAAAAAATCACTAAAACTCTTTAGTATGTATTAAGCAAATGCAAATATATAAAATTAAGTAAGGCTGTGTGATAAATTGAAAATTTATCGTTATCAAAATTTCTGACTCTAATCGATATCATTTTCCCCATGTCAATAAATTTGGTAATAAAAAAATTAAAACGTGTGTAGGTTGGCGATGTTCATGTCCCTAAGAAGCTGTAACACCTCGAGTCACATGACAACATGACTCAACTTATACACGTGACAGCCCCATCTAGTGGACAACTTTTGTTTTTGCACATACATGTAGTTATCGCCCATTTATCGTTATCGAGGTGAACTCCTCAATATACCGTGATATTGATTTTAGACCATATCGCCCAGCCCTAAAATGAAGTCATCACCTGAGTGGATGTTTTTGTAAGACCAAAAACCTACACTTGTTTGAGGGTACTGAGGTCTGCAAAAGGTTCATTTCTGAAAACTACAAGTACTCCTGACACGCCTCAGCTGCAGCAAGCCGGGTCTGGATTTATATTTGTCATCATGCTGTAACTACATCTCTAAACTGGGCCACTTCAATGGCAGTCAGTCAGAGCAGCTGATGTGCTAATTCAAGAGCCTGCAGCGCTGCCACTATCATCTTTTCATTAGCTTTATCCATGTAACAAATAGAACATTTAACAGAAAACTGTGTGCAGCCCAGACAAGCCTGTTAAATCTCAGTTATATTCAGCAACAGAAAAACGCACTTATTTAATGAGCCTTCAGTAAATGCTTTCACTGAAAGAGAGGAATTCAATAGTTTATTAACACTGAGCATGAGGAAGGTTAATGTGGTCACATTTCAAGAAGCAGCAGTGAGGTAAATCTGTCTCCAGCCAGCATCTCAATGCCAAGTGTTCTTAAACATATTACAGACAGTCATTAATTAATCTGCTGGCTCACGGCGCAGAGCTTTTACAGGCCATTCATCACCAGCAGGAAATTGACAAGTTATCCGTGGACGGTGTGTCAGAGGGATATCAGTTTTGATTTTGCATCAACGGAAGCGAGCGCTACTTCATTTGTTTAATAATCATCACTTTCTTTCCAGTGTCTTTTTGTGTGTGTGTGTGTGTGCGCCAGACTGATTGCTGACACAAAGAACACAAAAGGTTCGATTTCAACAGGGCCGCGGTGCGGTGGGGAAGTTCATCTTGGAGCCAAGTGCTGTTTAATGGCTTCCTCCTGGTGTACGTCAACTCAGACCATCAGAGCAGGCAGCGGAGAACATCTGTCCTGAATACACAGACGCTTTGTTCTCCCGCCGCTGCCCTGTCAATCAAACATGTAGCAGCATGTCTCTGACATGTTACCAGTGCTTACGACCACCTCTGAAGGCGGTTTGGGGTGCACGTGCGTGCATCCACGTTTGTACGTGTCTACGGGAAAACGGAGATGACAGCGCATCTATTTTTAGTGCGGTACACCGAGTTCCGCCGCTGTGTCCCGCTGCTCTGTTCCTAGGACAGGCAGCCGGGTCATCCACAACAACAAAGTGAACTGTGCTCCCTGACCCCCACCCTCCAGCTCCTGCAGGATCTGGAGGGATTTCTGGGTGGTAGTTAGGGAGGACTATCAGAAAAAATACAAAAAAAGGGATGCTTTCTCTGTTTTTCTTCCCAGTGACTAATAGGATAATAATTCAACTGTCACTCGAGCACGCTATCTCCTGCTTTTTCACGGGAACACCACACCTAAAACATCTCTGCCCTGATACAGATTTGAGGAATACAAGCCTGGAAAACCCACATCACTGAGCCGTTCTGAGGAAATCCCCCACACGATGAAAGAATAGATGGATGTTGAGAGCACTACTTTTTGTCATCTCTTTATGTCCAGTTACTCACACAGCCGGGCACAGTGCATTCACTAATCTGATAAAGTACCAACAATAAAGCTTTGAGTCAGCGTGACTCAAAGGCTTTACGTATAAAGACCCTTGGATCGTGTTCAAATCATTCCAAGTGGGTTCTTCTTTTTTTTTTTCAGGGAGTTCAAGTGCATTTCTACAAAATGTTGTCAAATTCTGCAAGTTCAGGAGATTGTTTTCACGCCAAAGAGCAATAATCCGACACAAACAATCTAAATATGCAGCTTTCTTTTATCTGACTATTATTCATAAAGGTTTATCTTCTCAAGTGTTACACATCTTCTCTTTTTCTTGGCTGTCTCAGTGTAGTTTTTGAAGTGTTTATTTTATGACCCAGTTCTAGCTCAACTGTGTTCTCTAGCAAAATCGTCTCACCTAAATGTTGCAAACAATTCATTCAATGCTGCCTTAAATAAGATCTGCTTGTCATTCTGAGATCTGAATGTGTAAAATACCAACAAGCTAAACGCATTGCAACGTGCTTTTTTTAACACACTTCTGCTAAATTTTAAACGGTTAGAGAACTCAATGTTGCAAGAGTTAATCTGGCAACTTTATAAAATTCTCCCTATTTGATTTTTAGCTGTTATATTACACAAATAAATTCTATTAAGTAATGAACATCCTCGTAATGAACTTGAAACCCAAAGCGAGGTGTCAGGCGCTGCTCTCTTTGTGCTCCTGAGCAGAAGGAGGTGGACATGTGTGTGCAGAGGCTGGGGCCCGGGGGCCAGGCCCTCTATCCTTCCTGTTCAGTTACCAGAGGCCTCCCACTTATCAGTTCCAGATCTCACAAGAACAGAGAGAAAAAGAGACCACTGACAGGAAGGGGATTTTTTTTCTCCCCCTGTTTCCTTTAGAGGAGTTAACAGAATGTCTGCACCTTCACATCTCACAGAGGAAAACAGTTACTCATTAGGACTTACTCTGGAGCCACAGAGAAAAGGACCAACCTGGTAATCCTCAGGTATCACTGAAATAAAACCTCAAA
Organism: Aphyosemion australe; assembly: GCA_006937985.1. NCBI lineage: Eukaryota > Metazoa > Chordata > Actinopteri > Cyprinodontiformes > Nothobranchiidae > Aphyosemion > Aphyosemion australe. Next base: position 271,512 of record SSNS01000359.1, read on the forward strand.
ACTATATTTATTAATCACAAAAGAGAAAATACACCAAATTTTTAGGTAGATGCAGCTAAAAATATAAAAAAAATATGTTTTTTTTGCTCCGTAGCCTCTCCATCATGCCCCCCAACACACATGCACGCACGCACACACACACACGCATGCACGCACACACACACACGCACGCACGCACACACACACGCACGCACGCACACACGCACACACACACAAAAGCAGCAGAGCGAAGGAAAAGTCTGTTCCTGACAGTGAGAGAACTGACTGTGAAGCCCTCATGTTGTGTCCCTGTTCGTGTCACATCCCCGTCCGTTTCACTCGCTATCACTGTCTACCTCGCCTGGCATTTCCATAATAATCACTTTGGTTTATCCCACTCAGCTGCGTGGCAGGCAGATGTTTGTCAGGTCACCATATTTTTCAGCATTCACGCAGCTCTAATCAAGATTAACCCCTCTTATCTATTCCACGGGTGTGTTCGTGTGTCCTGGATGTCCTAATTCTTAATCCATGGCTGTATTGTATAATACAGTGGACAAACCAATTACATCCCCACTTCAATAAATAATTCTCACTCTTAAAGGAGCATGCACCGAGTTACACGTTGCACTTTTTAATGAAAGATGTAGTCATGACCTTGTGTGTGTGTGTGTGTGTGTCTGCACTGTATATGGAACATAAGCACTTTGTTACTCAGCAGCCCCCCAGGAACTCCTGATGAAATCAACATGTTCTGCTAACTGGCCACACACAAACTGCAGTCATCATGTTCAACAAAGACATTAAGGGTATGGAGGAGGAAAGCAAGTGTCGGAGCAGACAAAGCTGTGGCCTGGAAGCCACTGCTGCTGTGATGGTGTAACGAGCTACATTTGAATCCAGCTGGAAGATCATCTTTTACCATTGCTGCTAAAACTCAGGGATTAAAACCTGTTCATTACTGTTCCCTCAAATATTTGCTGAGTCGATTCTGTCCTCCAGTCTAGAGAAATCTCACTATCCTCTCATGTTGCGTTGAAACGATGCTATGAATAAATCAATGAATACTTTAGTAAGCCAGAGACATGCAGTTTATGTCAACTCTCACAATGTCTATTTTCCCTTCGTCTACGTCATCATGTGACTGTCAGCAGTAGTTAAAGCTAGCACGTTACTATCTAATATGTGCAAAAGAATATGATTACCTCAGCTCCAAACTGATATCAGACATTTAAGATTAGTTACTGAATGGTGTTTATCTAATTTCCAAAAACTATCTTTGAGAAACACTTAGGAGAAGACCTGGAAATTAGGCCAATAAATTAGGTTACTCCCCCTTGTTCATGAAAAATGTTGACGAGCTAGGCTAAGGTGATCAGTCAGGTCTACATTAATACTGGGACTCACTTTCAATTGATGCAAATGTATGCATTTTAAAATTTACATTTATAAAACTAAAAGCTCAAATTGCACAAATGAATCATTTTCTCCACTCATCTTTCTTTAAAAACACAAAGTTACATCCAGCTGTTATGACAGCAGAGCACAGAATCAAAGGTGTGATCGTGCTCTGGTGAGCCACCTTTCTACTCCAACACAAACAGCTAGCTAGAGTTAAAACCCAGAGTATTTACAAAGAGATTAAACATTCCTATTCATCTGTTGCAGGTTCCCATCACTTTACATAAGAAGCTTTCCTAGAACACACCAAAAGAACAGCCAAATAGGTACAATGCCAACTATAAACATGGCTACATTCCTGCACGATGAATTATGAGCACAATACACAACTACTGGCTCAGAAAGTACTTGTTTGCATATTATTTAAGTTTGGTTGCATTCTGGATCAGCTCTGCTTTATGACCCAGTCGTCCCAATCATCAATCACAACAGCGTCCCTAATGCTACAACAGCAGGGTGTTCATATGGATTTGTTTAAAGAACAAAGTCCCCTCTCAAATCAAAATGATGCAATCTTTTGAAGATCAGTAGTGATATAAAAGTGTTTAAATTCTCATAGAAAAAGTACTAAACAGTCTAAAATACTAGTTAAAAGTAACAAAATATGTGTGGTTTTAGGATTAACAGGATAAAAACAGAACTTGTGCTTCTACATAAGGTGCAAAACTTCTATGGAAGTGACAGTTGTAATAAATGCATTTGTTTAATGGCTGTAACTGTAGTTTTGAATGTAAGAGCATTCATTTCAAGCTTGAGTGCACATCAGTACCCTGGATATGAGCTGGGACCTACATAACAGAAAATCAGAAGATTAAAAACAGAAATAAAAGACATACCTGTGTTGTTTTCAATCCTTGATTTGCCACCAGAAGGCACGCCCCCACCCATTCACGCACCAGGCGGTAAAACACTCCAGCACCTCACGTTTTCTGGGCCTGGAAAAAGTAAAAATAAATATCAGAAGAAGGCCAGAGAACGCATAATCCACTGCTACTTGATCCACCAATCTCCACACGAGAAGATCACATTTGCATGTTCTCTTCCTGTAAAATCAAGCCCACTCAGTGACTTCACTTCTTACAGATTCCTTTGGGGGTTTGAGTGGCTTCCATCTGGGCCTGTGACACTTTTCCACCCTGCATGCTAAGCTCCTTCACGCTCTTGTGCTCATGAAGGACGAATCAAAAGAGCAGCCGATACTTCACACGATCAGCGTGCCATCATAAACATCTACCACAGAGTAAGTTCACTGCCATGGCACGCTCACAATTCACTCCCAGTTGACAGGGAAGCCTAATAAAACAAGTAATTGCTACAGCTTAGCACTTTGCCTGAGTGAAAGGGCTTTTAGCATTTGGACCCAAATCACCATCACACGCAGGGTAAATGATCAAATATAATCCACTCAAGGTACGAAGTAATAACAGTATAACATTAACTGATAGTTCTAACTCTGATTGAGAAGAAATAATCATTTCTAGAATAAGAGTAACTGTAATTTGATATAAACTGTGCATAAACAAGCAAAAGGCTGAGACAAATTGCTCATATAAATTATGTGGTTTGCAAATCTTAAAAGTAATAAAAACAGCTAATTTCATTGATTAAATTTAATACAAGAAGGTGAATGTGTGGTTTACTGGTTCAGCTGGTGCACCAGTTTACTGGCCCATAAAGCTGGGTTCAGAATATGTAATTTCAAAAATCATCCAGCAACTGCACATTGCACACTGAGCTTGGTGTTCTAAAATCTTCATCATGGCTGAAGCATCTTCATCTACTTCCTTTGTGCATAATCAACGACATATTATCCTATTTACAGGTGCTGCCATATTATATGTTTGAAAACTGATTTTGCAGGATGAGGGGCTGAAAGTAAACATGCAGCAGCAAAGCAGAAACTCAGCGAATCAAACGTGTGAAACCCAAAAAGATGATCAAAATTTTGCCCCATTTAATTCCATGGAGGGGCGGAGCTATAACCTTGTACTGCAGCCAGCCACTAGGAGATGCTATTTTCCACTTCAGTGTCTAATTATTATATGTTGGTGTTAGTGACCCATGTCACCCTGTGGGATGTAAAATGTCACAGACTTTACGTTTTCTTGCCACAGCAGCATCGTGAACTTTAACCACCAAGAGCTGGTTGTTGGAGCCCTTTTTATTAGAGGAGTTTGAGCAAAAGGAGGCAGCTGTGAATGAACTCAAAGCTGGTTAACTGCAGACATCCATCAGCAGCACTGGATTATTTTACCTGAATATTTCTGACACTGCTTGATATTTGCTAAAAATAGGGTCCTCTACAAACCACAAGCTGCTGGATCAGCGCCTCACAGCTGAAGGACACATTTTAATAAGACTGAGGCTGACTGATCGATATTAAAACTTGATAATTGTCATAGGTCGGCTTTGATTGCAGGAGTCTAAAATCAACACCAACTCCACTTCCTGATCAAAGATTTTGTGATTTATGGCAAAATATTTTGTCTTTGATTTTTGTAAACTGCACAGGGATGGACTTTGCTGAAACTTTCCTACAGCAGAGACATCTAGAATGCTTCACTACTACACACAGGACACTCGCTCACACGTACACTACTTCATTTGTAATAGGGGTAGACCGATATATCGGGACGATATTTATAGTTTTTATACATCGGCATCGGCCAATATTTGTCCGGAGTAAAGCCGATTTAAAGTCAGGCACATTCTCGGGCAGCCCAGTGCTGTTGCAGGATTTAATTTAAATGTATTTTTACGTTCACTAATAACATCTGCATGATAAATACTCTAAATTAACTTTATTTAGGTGTCTGACTTTAACAGTAAAAGTTAAGATTTAACAGTTAGTTAAATTCAGAGTTCAAACACTGATTCAGCTTCAGATGTTTTGTGCATCAACTGATGTTATTAGTGACATTTTAGCACCAAAAAAGGTGGAAATTTTCTAAATATCGGCCATGAAAATCGGCAGTACATATTAGCCATCGACTTATCATGTCTCCTACTTATCGTATCGGCAATAGAAAAACCAATATCGGTCGACCTCTAATTTGTAATTTAAAGGTTAATATCAGATCAATAACCAGTCACTCGGCTCTTCTTCAGGGATCTGTTTTCAGCGCCGGCGCTCCCTAAACACGCATCACGCACACTGCGTAGGGCACAGAGTGGCCAGGGGGGCACCACCAATAGTGCCAAGCAATCAGGTTTATGAAAAAAAAAGATTATATTAATTATAATATCAGCTATTGAGCGCCATGCACACAAACGACACCAAGAGGACCATTAAACTAGCGTTATTTCACACACAGAATCTCATCTTTCTAATCTAAGTTGATGTGCCTCTCTCACGCCCGCTCTGGCTGTGACCAGGGGAGCAGTGCACTTCACCCGCTGCTGATGGGACGGGCAGGCTCGGTTCTCTGTCCCAGAGCCGTGCCCTGACCTGTGCGAGGCCAAAATGACACGCTAAATATTTAGAAATATAAAATCGCATCGCCAGCCGATTTGGATGTCTTAATGTACCGCTTCACCGGTATGTTTTTGTTGTTTATGTGCAGGGACGAGCTAAACCCCTTCTCCACACAACCTGATTACAGGTATGGAAGCCTGGAGAGGCCAAAATTCCTCAAACGTATTTTCCCTAATGGCTCAAATGAATTAAAACTAAGATTCCAGCCATGTTTGCTTTCATAACTTTAATAACTTCATGCTGATGACCCACATGAACAGAATCCTCTGTGTAGTGGATGCAATTATGTCATGAAATTAGTTTAACATGATAGATTTTTTTGGCAAAAAATTATTACAGGTAATATTGTGAATGACATGATAATGCCCACCCCTAGATGGAATTTAAATTATTTTACATGAATTATAAATGAAAGTTCCTGTGTGACATTTGTGACATGTATCTGTAACTCCTAACTGCTTATAGATAGATAGATAGATAGATAGATAGATAGATAGATAGATAGATAGATAGATAGATAGATAGATAGATAGATAGATAGATAGATAGATAGATAGATAGATAGATAGATGATTTTCTGGTTTTGACAAGTTCCTCCTAAAAAAAATCTTCCTCAAGAAAAGAAAACTTGTTTTGAACAAGGGTCAGTTCCCCCTGTAAAGTCAGATGAATGAGTAGAAAATAATAAATAAAATGTAGTGGATAAAAAGTCTCATTCAGTACTTTAAAGGATGAGTTCTAGTTACACTTTCTTAATATTAAGCCAAACCTAATACCACAGAGCATTTGTGCTTAGGGCACCCAAATGGCTAGCACCGGCCCTGTCTGTCTTTCACGGGATTCTGAATTTTGTTCTCGCAAAGTAAAAGAAAAAACGAGTTTATGATGACAGGAAAGTGTTTGTCACTTCCCAAATATTGAATCGTAAATTTTAACGGAAACTCAACGGTGCCTGATCTGGCTAGAGGAGGAGTATTTGTGACTAATAAACACGTCTTTGCTCTCTTTGGGGATCGTTTCATAAGTCATCTGCTTGGTGACACACAGCATTCTAGCCATTCGTACCAGCAGCCAGAACCTCTCTGGTTTCTCCTGATCTCATGCTCAGGTTGAAATCACACGGCTGGCGCTCCAAATATAAAAACTGTCCAAACAACAAGGTGTATTTTCACATTCTGTGAGAGGGCGGTCCCTGGCGCCTTGTGCTTTTTTTAATCCTCTTTCTTTACGACTAGAATTTATTTATTTTTTTCTCCAAGCCCTCATTTCTCCCCTGCTGGAAGTGCCGCTCTGTGAAAGGAGAAAGTGGAGGAGCGCTGGCGGCTCAATGGGCCAACGAAGAGGAGAAGGAGGAAGAGGAGGAGGGGGTGCTGACGCTGGGCGCCTCCTTTTTTTAAAGCCAGATTCTCCCCAGATACCTCTGTGCTATTCATCAACAGCTTTTCCAGGGCTGTGAAAAATCAATGTGCTCTGCACTGCAAACAGTTCATAATGACGGGGGATGGCGGAGGGCTGGGGGTGGGGGGGAGTCCAACTGCAACAGAATTGATTTGTTTAAGTACAATAACACGGCTCTGCAGCGTGGCGAGGAGGAGGCTCGAGCACCCAGACAAAGACTGACTGGCAGTATGAAACCACAAGCAGTAATTGATAAACTGCTGGCAAAGTGCAAATCTGAAACACAGAGGCCTGTTATCTAATTAAAGGAGTTTTTCTGTAAATTACCACCTGACAGAGGAAAAAACCCACTGAGTCACGAGTGTGTAATTGACCCGCCGGTCCACTCAGGGAGATCGTTTTTCTACTACTTTATGTCACCTATGCATGAAAATTACACGTGTAAGCACAAAGCGACAGTTATTGGAGAGTTTGCAGTTTTCTCCATTTTCCTCAAGGATTCATTTATATTGTTTTATTGTTCAATTAGCTGAAAATTTACTTTGCTATTGTGAACAAAACAAATAATGAATTGTAATAAAATACATGTTCCAGAAGTCAAATTTCATAGCAAATATGTAACTTTTTAAAAATAAGTTAACGTTACTACGGGTATTCATGTTGAGGTGTGGCAGTGACTAAACACACTACAGATGAGACTATTTGTAGACTAGAATGCATTTAAAGGGACATTTGGCAGTTTTGCTTGCTTTTAGCACCCCCTAGTGTCCGTTATTAATTCACTGTGATTAAAAGCGAGAATGAAATTTATCTCCTCTCTGTGCGTTCATCTTTTTAACACCTTAATCTAACTGCTGAAATGTCTCCTCAGCCTTCATTAGTGTCTACAGGAGCGGTTCATCACTAAATCAAACAAATCAGCTGTGTTCATTAGTGCTGGGTATTGTGGCCAATTTCCTATATCGATTCGATTTTGATTCCTATGGCTCTGAATCGATTTATCACGATTCGATTCGATTTGATTTAATTTGATTCAATTCAATTCAGTCTGGTCTTAAATATTAATAATTTTTTGATAGGATCATATAGCATTGTCGCTACAGCGTGTTTCTCTTGATATGTGCATTTAGCGTGTTTTTACGTTCTTTTCATTTATAGCTTATTGTTGGAATTGCGTGTTGCTGAGTCGTTTAGACGAGCTTCTTCCTGTTAAGATGTGCAGTTTGTATATATTTGGTACACATTAAGCATGTTTTTGGAACAATTTTGTACCCAGAAGTGCCTGCAGATCTGGTCCTAGGTCCATCTGGTTCAAGGGGGAAAAAAAAAAATCGATCTTAGGCCTAATGAATCGATTTTGCTAAATTTATATGAAATTGATCCAAAATCGATTAAATCGATTTTATTACCCAGCCCTAGTGTTCATGACCTAAAACATGTAGGAAACATGCTGGAAGCAGACTGCAGCACTGGCATGTCAGCTCCTATTTTTTCTAAGTCCAGCAGGGACCAGACCGCCACTCTAAAGTTGCAAGTGCGGTATTCTGACCACAGAGGGCGGTGGGGGTCTGAGTATCATTTTAGCACATGCTGGCTCAAGAACATGATTTAAAAATATGAAAAAGTTGCATAGCATGGCTTTAAAACTCAGATTTGATTTATTTTATGAAATCAGTTTATGCTGCTTATGTTTGAATCTCCTCTCTGTTGACCAAACTGATTGTGTTTTCACACCCAGCTCTTCTAAGTGTTTGTGTATTCTCACACAAACATGCTCACATCATGGATATACACACAAATGATTTGTTTACCTCACACTACACTAAAACTCAATCCAAGTATGTGGAGAGACGTGTGTTTGATGTTCCATAAAACAAGTTATCAAAATGTTTAAAAGATGACGCTACGCTTCTCAGGTGGGGGGAAAATAGTAAGATTTTCCTCCTGATTCTGCAAAAAACCAGAGACCTGGAGTAAATTGTGCCTGGACAGACTTTCACAATAAAACATTTCTCCCTGCCTCTTTTAAACTGGCCACAGAGGTGCATTTATCATTGTTATTATTACTTCTGAGAGGCCCTCACAGGTTTAATTGGGTCCTCATGGAGTCAAAACCTCGTCTGTTGCTGCAGCCACCAGAGCTGGACCGGCTCATTCCTCCTTAGCCAACAGCAGGTTTGTGCTGGCTGCATGTCACTCTGAGCAAAATGGTTCTGAATCCAGCCGTTAAAGCGAGGGGGAAAGGGGGGGTGACGGGGATTGGACATTGCCCATTGGGTTTGGGTAACGGCATGAGAGGGACACCTGGGTAGAAACTCTTACTCGAGAGCCAAAGGGTGTCTGTTCACCCAGCCGACCCGCAGGGGCCCAGAGGGCTCTGTTTGCATTTTAACTGATAAACGCTGTAGGACTTGAAAGTATTTGGATGAGAACCATGTGGACACACAAGGTAGTAGTGGAAAATTTGGTGTTCTCAACAAAAAGAACCTACTGAAAATGGAGAAAAAGCTACATGAAACTATATGTAAAAAATGAACTCGGCCGTTTGTTTTAGACAGATGCACCATAATAAGAAGTCATTAAAAACTTCTAAATATTTAAAGCCCCATTTGACTCTTTAGCACCACACAGTTCAGAGTAGGTATTGCAGCTACGGTGGCCCACATGCATCAAAAAGCCAATATGTCATCAAGTTTTCCAGCTTTAAATCCAGCAATCAGGTCCGTTATTTTAATTTGTATTTTATTCTAAATATTATCTAAATATGTGTTGAGTTATAAAAACTGAGAGGCAGAGGTGTGTCACATCTGGTTGAAGCAACCCAAGAGGAAAGGAGCAGAATTATCCTGATGTGTTAATTTTGACAAAAAATTCTTTTTAATTTTAGTCACAATTTAGTCGTCCAATTTGTTTTACTTTTATTCTTATTTTAGCTGACTAAAATATGCTTAACGTTTTCTGATACAATAATTTTCAACGTCTGTAAAAGAAATGTTAACTACACCTACATGAAACTGTAAAGAAATGTGAACAATTCATATTTCGTTTTAGTCCACAAAAATTCATGGTGTCTGAAAGGGCAACATGGAAAACATGCAGGACAGTGGGCCCTGAGGACCAGGGTTGGGGAACACTGTGTTAGAGATCCAACCTCTCAAATTAAGTTTGTTCCACTCTGGTACAGTAGGTGGTGACATGCACCCTTTCATGTCAGCATTCTTCCGGTTAGCTTATAGCAACACAAATAGTAAACAAACGCTGGTGGGAGTGAAGCAGGCGAAGTTACAACAGGATATGCACAATGGATGAAGGAATGGACAACAACAACACTGCAGCACAGCTTATTTGGTACGTACTGTACTGTTTGATGGTGTTACGTGTGTTACCGCTGCTGCAGTCTCGTCACTTCTGGAAGTTACCGGTACCAGCTCGACAGAGCCGTTTACATGCAGATGCAGTTGGTATCCTATCGCATTATCTGGCTGCTTCAGCGCGATTAGAACCAGTTCGCCTTCAGCAAGACTAACGCGTTTACATGCATTAAAAAGAACTGATGTCAGTCTTTTTAGGGCAATAATTTGATTTTCAGTAAATGCACTGACTCAATGACACCTGCTGGGTTTCCTTATATAGGAAACGTTTAACTAATTGGCATAATGAACTGAACTCAATGAGCTGATAAATAGGTTCAATTGGAATGTTTACTTTGCGAAGCGCCTTGAGACGACTCTTGTTGTGATTTGGCTCTATATAAATAAATAAACTGAATTATAGGCCTATGTCATGTTTCTATACTCATCCTGACAAGAGTATATTTGACCAATCAGATGGATCTCCTAAACCAGAAATGCAGAAGTAACCGTCTAAATAACCACTAACAAATGCAAGTCATGTAATAAATCATACATATATATTTATATACTGCACTTTTTGTTAGTAAAGGTAGCTGTGGTTTTACTGCAGACCCACAGAGACTAAAGACATTAGACAATCACAGGCACATAAAGCACATCACTGCAGTGCTGTAGAGATGATTACAAGTTAGCAGATAATGGCTTCCACCGTAATACATTTAGAGGGCATGAAACTCAGCAGTTAGCTCCCCAATCTTCACTCTCAGCTGATTAACACAAATGTGGGTGCCTAGTTAACCACTGCTGCTGTAATTACTGTATGCAGAGAGACACACATACACACACATACACACACATACATACATAGCCCCACATTGCACTAAGGCACTCAAGTGCATAAAGGTGCAGTTGGTATACACGTTGTGTGGCACCGGATCAGCATCACAGCAACCACCAATTACATGTTTTATTTATGCAAATTCAGGTAATTTACGTCCTGCTGTGTATGACTTTGCAGCATGTTTGCCCTCCAGCGTCAGCTGTTTGTTTTGGAGATTGACTGAACGCAGGAATCGAAATGATCTAAAATAGGTTTTACTTCCAGTTGAGAGTAATAATAATTCACCCTGGAACAGATTGTTATTCCATTCAGCATCATTATTTCTGATAGAATTCGCAGTTCAAATTGTATATATAAAAAAACAGAGTTTCACTTTAAATTACTGTTTTTCTAGTTCCAAAGAGTGAGCTTATGCTCATGAGTCCTGGAAGAATTGATGGCTTCAATACTGTTTCTCCTCCTACTCTTCTCTCCAAAGCATATCTCGTTTCAAAAGCAAGAGGAGCCCAAGAGGGTGCTTGTATTTTTCTTCCTTTGTTTCCAGTGCTTCCCTATCAGAGCGAGAAGGTGGTAGCAACTCCCACGAGGAAGCAGAGATAGAGGTGCAGACTGCTGGCGGAGCGTTGGAGCAAAGAAAAGCAGCACCGTCTGACCACAGACACAAAAACCATGCCCCGTTCCTTCCTCCCTTCTGCCCAGTTTCATCTGCAAAGCAATTTATGTGCAAGAGATTCCTCTTTGGTCACCTGGATTTAATTTTTTTCCCACAATTTCACCAACCTGAAAGCTGGGGAGAGTTTACCATAAAGTAATGAAGACGAGCAAAGGCAGAGGAAGCAAGGCAGATCCGCTGCATCGCTGAGGGTGTAATGAACTCTGATAAGTCCAAAGAAATAACCTGTATCTGCATTTTCAACTCCATTCTTCATCTCTTCCCCTTATTATTGCCTCCTCTGTCTCGTAATGAGGAAAAAGAAAAGGCAGCAAGAGAGAGGGGAGGGTGGGAGGTGGCCGACATATATACAGAGGAATCCAGGAAGGAAAAAGAGAGCACATTACTACTGGGAGGGTAAAATGATTAAAGGCTGAGATGAGCACAATCTGCTGGTTCCAGAGGAAAGCGAAAAGGAATTTCCAGATCCAATAAGCATCACTGAGGAACCTGTCTTTGTACCCCGCTCAGCCATGCTGCCTGAAGCACCTTTCTTATATTCTCATTGTGACACGTTCTCTTAGCATGAAGATCTCTTGCACTTACAATCATTAGTCCGACTCGAAAACTGAATTTTGCTCTCATGACCAAAATCTCACTGTAAGAATCTGCATGTGGGCTTCCTTATGGTTGCGATTGTTGCAGCTAATCAGGTATAAAGGCATTTAGCCTGACTCAGTCGGTGGAGACTCTTGAGGCAAAACGGGCAAAGAGAAAGAAAAACAAGAGCATCAATAATGAAGTGAAGGAGACGGCGGGAAGAAAACAAAGCTGTTCCTAACAAATGAGAAAACAGGCAGAGCGTCTCATTGCGAGCACGCTAACGACAATCAATTAGCAATTCCTCATGATCTTGGGTGCGTCGGAGTATAAGGTGTCTTAATGAGTCCCATTTCCATTAGCTGCTCGACTCGAGAGGCACAAGGAGGAGGCTGCATCCACCAGCTCCTCCATCTCAATGCCTAATGACTGCAAGAGTGGATTACACCATCAATTCCTTGCTTCTCTTTGTTTATCCCCTGCGTAAATAATGGTCAACCATTACAATGCATTAAGTGGGCCACTCTACACACAGCGAATCAGAGGGGGAAACAGGGGAACTAGAAGGCATCCACTGGTGGATCTCCAGGAAATCAGCTAAAACCAACCATGCTGTGTGGTGGCAGAGAGCAATTGACTTGATTTGTTTGGTTTTGCTGGGGAATGTGGCTGAAGAGTGAACAAGGACAAGGGATCAAAACACTTTATTAAGGCAACCATCTAGCTCTAGTCAAAAACTAAACATTATTAGATATTTAGGATGTTTTCACTTGTCTTAAAGGTGTAGTTCATTGAAAAAACATTTTTAATTATTATTCCTGATTAGGGATGCTCCGATCCGATCACAGAATCGGTTGAAAAAGATCGGATTTAACCTTATAAAACACCAAATATGACATTTTAAATTCATTCTGATATCTTAACAAGTTCCTCTATATCAACATTATTTGTTTCTTGGCCAAAAACAACACCATTACGTCACACAATGTACGGCAGGTGGGGATTCAGATGCCATACAGCTGTTAGCTAGCAGGCTAACGCAGAGCTAACTAAAATATCTGTATGTTGTTGGTATTTTAAACGAACAGCAAAGGCAGTGTAACAGCCACTTGTAATGTGTGCATACTCGGCATTCAACGTGCTGGAAAAGACAGCTGCGTGATAAACGAAATACTTTCTCCTTCGTCTTTTTTCCCTTCAGGCGTCGCCACAGCGAACCATCGGTCTGGGTTAAGTCCCAGTTCACAGCAGCATCTCTAACAAAAACACGGAGCCAGCCAACAGTGGAAATTATGTCAATAAACAGAGAAATTGCCAACAACAAAACATCGGAGTTTCTCGTTCAGCAGCAGCTGAGCTGAACATGCTGGTAGCTTCGTGGTGCTGCGGGGAAAGCCTGCTGTGGCACTGTGTGTCTATAGAACCCAAAGTGTGCCACAGATGCGCAACATTACGTGCGACTCTCACATGAAAAATACACGTTTTTAACGAGCAATCAACGCGTCAACAACACGTACTTTACGCATGACAATTTTGCTTGATTTCAACTAGCAAACAACGTGCACACACACCGGGAGGCACGTGCAAACACACATGCCTCCCGGTCACAGAAACGCGCATCACTCCACAGCCGCATAATGCGGACGTAAACAATTTGAAATATGAGCATTTCAGCTACTTTTAAATGTATTCATAATATTAACACGTTTTTTATTAATGTACTTCCTAAACAAGTGATGTTTTTGGCAGATAAACTAAGGAAATGACATAAATACAGAAAAAAAGACATACCTAAATAATAATAAAAAAATTAAAGGAAAACGTGGACGTGTTTTCCCTTCATTTCTTCTTATTTTAATGCTTTGCTGAAGTATCGGATCGGGACTCGGTATCGGCAGATACTCAAAATCAAATGACTCGGACTCAGATCGGGAGCAAAAAAATGTGATCGGAACATCCCTATTCCTGATTATAACCGATCACTGAGTTTTTCATGCAGGCTGAACATGAAAATAGTCTCCTCCACCTATCTCCTACATTAGCTTCTGATAGAAAATAGATGGTGAAACTCTAGGATTAGAAAATCCTGACAGATCTACGTCACACTGTCACTTAACATTCATGGACTCACCCATCTTGACTCACGACGGGGAAGGCTGTTGTTGGATTAGCGTCCAGGAAACAGCAGAGAACGTCTTTGCTAGTAGAAGCTAATCGTTAGCATTAGCAACTCCACCACACAGCAGAACTCCTTCAGGCTTGTGTTATTTGTGGAGATAAAACATCAACGTTGCAGAGCAGAGTCAGTAGAGTCGCGCTGCTATTAGCCAATCAGAAGCGAGATGTCCAAATATCAGGAAATAAGACTCCAAAACCTGCCGTCTGAACCTACTTTCTCCTCCAGCTGACTTGTACTTCCCCGAGTCCTTCTAGAGACCACTGCAAATGCATTGATTAAATGAGTGAACCACATCTTTAAGATTCCAAAGGCTGTTTGCAAAGTGTGTTTTCCCAAATTGTTCAATGCTTAGAAGGCCCAGTAGTACGAGGAAGGAAATGCACTGGATTTGCGAGTAGGAAACAGTTGCATTAAAGGTACTAACATCACTAATCTGAGAGCAAGAGCAAAGACAGAAATTAGGTGGCATTATAGAGCCTTAAAGTCGACTTTGGAATCAGGCTGAGGTAGGTTTAGATTAGTAGCTTTTCTTGGATCCTGGCTGGACCAGGAATGTATGAAAATGGGTTTAGCTGAGGATTTTTTTTTCCTCTTTGGTCCAAAAAAGGTGAATAGGGACTAGAATTTTAGTATAAACATTTTAGACTAAGATTCTATTTCCTGAGGGGTGTTTTCCTTTAGAGTTCCGGTGTATTTTTAACACCTTTAAGGTCACAATAACCTCCAATAAACTTCATGTTTTTGATTTGTAGGGACTATTTCAAAACCTAATGTGTGCAGCTTAGTTTGGCTGCTTCTTCCAAGCAGATTTGAGGAAAATGACACGCTGAAAATGTAATTTTCATGACATTCGCATTAAAGAAGAACAGAAACGATTCTAAATGAATGGATCTGAGTTCTGGCAATCAACACTGTAAGAAGTTATATGCCTTGAATCATACCAGGCAGTTGCAATCCTTTCCCCCTGGGTTGTACCAATCAATATTTCACCCAAGGCTCCATCACTCCATTTCTATTTTGCTCCCTCTTTCTGACACTCTCCGGTTTCTCTCGTGTCAAAGCGCTGGACAGGATGAAAATTAAACGCATCAGCAGAAAAACACACAAGTGGAAATGATCTCTCCGCTCTGGCCGCTCGGGTCATGAATTCAGCTAACTGTGCTTATCACCGGCTGCTGCCATTAGTCTTAATAGCTGCAGCGACAACCCGCCTTGAGAAGAGATGGGCTCTGCTTCTCGGGGCTCACCACAGACAGGTGATTCTCATCTGCGATCTCTTCATGTGTCATAGTGAAGGCAATACCGCCTGAGAAATGTCTGGCAGGTTATTGGAGTAAAACATCAGAGTCAGGCAGGCCATTACACACGCGCACACACACACACACACACACACACACACCAGGGACGTATGTTTTTACACACTCAGCATCAGTGGCGGGGAAATTAGGAATTCAATCAACGAGCCATCTCAGTTAACCTTTTCATTGGAGGTTTAGAAGAATGTAAACACTCTAAATTATTGCTTTACCTTTACAACACGAACTACAGGCTTAAAGGGACATTTCAGTTCTTTTGAAGTGGCGAGAGGTTATAAACAGCAAACATCTTCCATGTTTTAAGTTCATCTTTGAATGGCCCCAGTTTGAAGAAATTAGACTATTTTAAGGCAGACGTTTAAACTTGTGAAAGTAAGGGATGGACAGGTGTGTTAACGAGGGCTGCTGATTGGTCTGTGAGGTCCTCTTTAGTAGAACGGTGGTCTCCCAGCTGATTCAAATCAACATTTCTGCTGTGAATTAAGCCTGTAGCGTTTAGCTCTGAGTGGACTCATGAGATTGTGGTAATACGACTAAAATATGAGAAATTTCATAGCACTTTGTGCAAACTGTAGCATGTGTGGTGCAACAGCTAGCTGCTGCTAATTAGCCTTTCGCCGGCCCCGCCGCCAGAACGGCTATTGTCCAATCACACATCATAGCAACCGTTACTATCCGACAACTCCAAACAAAATGATGAAGCTAAGCCTAATTTACTACTAAGCATTAGCCTCGATAGTAGTCGTGTCTCCTTCGTTAATGACTCTGGTGTGTATAGCCATTAGCGCTTTACTATGTTCAGAACTGTTCTGTTTCTCCAAACTGTGGTGGTGATGAGCTACATCATAGCCACAGCTGCCCTGGGGCACACTGACAGAGGCAAGCCCCCCTGACCACCACCAGCATGCAAGAAGGATAAAGTGACTTAACTTGTCCAAGGACACAACGACTGACATCACATAGTCAGACTTAGCCTGGGTTTGAACCGGCAACCCTCTGATTACAGCGTGAACTCCTAACCCCTGAGCCACCGTCTCCCCAACACTCATACACTCATCCAACACCCTACAACTCATTTAATGTTTTTTTATAACTTTTGGAGAAAACTATACGATACTTTCTCCTCTCAGCCTTGGAAGGCATAAACAAGGTTCTCCATCATCACATTTGAATAAACACACCCTCCACTGCACTCCCCTTCCAATGGAGGATAAAGTATAGCTTTACAGCAGGCAAGACAAACGTTTATTTCACTCGGCATAAGAGGAAACATTTCTGAGGCCAAGAAAAGTATTTGTAGCATAATGTCAAACTGAGAAAAATAAAGCATTTTCCCCCTGAACTTAAGGTTACTTTGTGCATCAAGTCAGGGAGCCTCGCTGCGCCGTCATTGAATTGGACACCCAGCTTTGCCAGGCTGAGGAGACGGAGCGGCAAAGTGAGAGAGTCAAGTTAGGTAGCTTACATAGTAAAGCCACATGACAAAATCTAAGACAAGCCCGCCTGCATCAACACCGCTGAATAACAGAAATACCATGGAGCACATCATCATTGGCCTTTAACGCTAGGCCAGACAATCAGTGTTTAGAAAACAAATGGCAGGACGTCTTTCCAGGAATTAAAGCTTTCTTACAATCCAGAACCATCCTCCACCACTTTAGTCCTTCACAAACAACCACACTAGTGACTGGGACCAAGTCAACATGCTGCTCTGTTTAAAGGTGGTGGGGGTGGGGTGGGGGTAAGGGAGGAATTACTTTGATCCACTTTGAGGCATGTCTTCTTTTACTGTCGAGTGCCGGTTGAGGTTTGAAGTGGGAGGGGAGACACTTTTACAGCAAAGCTCATTCTAACTCTTTGCAACAGAGGCATTTTAACATCCCCCCCTCAAAAAAAATGACAGCATACTATTTAGAGAAGTTTAAAAGCTTAAAACCTCTTAAACACGAAGAGACAGCAGACACGCTGGTGAACTCTTATCACTGAAGAAGGATTACATTATTTTACAAACATGAGGGCCAGAGAGATATTGGGCAGAACAGGCTGTAACTGCAGATTTCAGCCAAGAACAATGGAAGCCTGTCCTGACTCATGGACTGAACAATGGCAGGATGACATGGAGCCTGACAGGGACACCCACAGCAGCGGGATCTTTGCTGAGGACAGGAGAGAGGCTCTTTCACAGACGAACAACACTGCCAAAATAAACCCCAAAAACTTCTCATCTTCCACACAATCTGGCACCTCTGGCCCACATGAGTCAAAACGGGAACATCTGAACTTTGATCACCACCCTGAGCACAGCCTTGTGGTGACAAATGAACCAGTCAACCAGTCGCCGGGCACTTCACTAGAAAGCATCGATGGGTTTCAGCTACATCTATCAAGACTTTGGACAACAGATCATCATCACGTTTTTATTCCTCTCTGCTGCAAGGTATCAGGCTGTTCTGATCAGAATGGGTGGAAGAAGCTTCTTCTTTGAGGCATGTCAAATGAGCCACGAGGTAGACATTATGCCAGTGTCTTTCATTTTTAATTAACAGAAGAAAAGCCTGGACTGCAAACAAGATGTTTCAGGCAGTTAACTTCACAAATCTTTTCCATGGTCAATAAGATAGATAACACTCTGATGGAAGCCCAAAAACAGCAGACGGGTCTCTTTGAACCGTAAATACCAACAGAGAACAGAGGAATAATGGAAATTTGTGTTCTTTTCTTACACTGATTATTGCAAAAGTGTGTTTTTTCATCTATTTGCCCGTATCAGGTGCAGTTTTTTAAGTAAAAGAGGCTTCTGTGAGTATTTAAGTGACAAATTCAAAATCGGTTTTCATTGCAGTTTATTGCACCGTATGGATGTTTCCAGCTCGGCTAATATCCAAAAACAGATCTGACAGTTTGACTTTTTGTGGAGTGCTGTTTTTTTTTTTTTTTTTGATAAAGTGAAAATGCATAGGAGCACCAAAAAAAATGCAAACCAGCCTTCAGTTTTTTTAACATGTTTAGAAAATAAAGATGAAGGAAAGTTATAAAAGTAACTGCTAATACTAGCTGCTGTTCTGTTCCAGCAAAAATACCTTAAAACTGCCAAGGGAAGCCTCATGAAATCTGGTTGAGAAATTAGATACTGAATAAGAATACGCTCACAGGCCATTTTATTGGGTACACCTGTCCAACTGCTCGTTGATGCAAATGACAATCAGCCAATCACATGGTGGCAACTCAATGCATTTAGGCATGTTGACATGGTCAAGACGATCCGATGCAGTTCAAACCGAGCTTCAGAACGGGGAAGAAAGGTGATTTAAGTGACTTTGAACGTGGCATGGTTGTTGGTGCCAGACGGGCTGGTCTGAGTGTTTCAGAAACTGCTGATCTTCTGGGATTGTCACACACAACCATCTCTAGGGTTTACAGAGAATGGTCCGAAAAAGGAGTATAGTCACCAGATCTCAATCCAATACAGCACCTTTGGGATGTGGTGGAATGGGAGATTTGCATCATGGATGTGCAGCCGACAAATCTGCAGCAACTGTGTGATGCTATCATGTCAATATGAACCAAAACCTCTGAGGAATGTTTCCAGTACCTTGTTGAATCTATGCCATGAAAGATTAAGGCAATTCTGAAGGCAAAAGGGGGTCCAACCCGGTACTAGCAAGGTGTACCCAATAAAGTGGCTGGTGAGTGCATTTCTTCAGATTTGTGCAAATCCTAATCACATCCTTTATAAGCGACTATACATCCCAAAAAACTAATAGAAGAGCCAAATTTGCTAAATTTATTTTAATATGATAAAAAAATAAATAAGTTTGAAATGAGTATAAAATGACAGATCAGTTAATGAATATGCTAAAATGGAAAAATAAAATGCCAGGCTAAATAAAGTCTCCTGCCTCCCATATGGCACTGAAGGCGCTCTAAGTGTCCTTCATTATTAATGTCCTCAGAGAAGGATTTGAAGGAGCTTTGCTTCTCTTATCAATCATTAATCTGCTTCCCAGTGAAGAAACTCCGACTCTGGTGTCAACTCAAACTGGAAGTAGCTGAAAACCCACCAAGCCGAGGTCTTACGTTAATGAAACAAGGCGACTGTGAGCCTCAAACAGCTGCTTGTAAAACGGCCAACAATGCAACCTAATCTGTAACGTCTCAATCATCCAGCACGTGAAGCTCAGGCCTCACACATAAAGAATAGCCACCAGAGAGCGTGCTGATGAACTTGTCTGATCTAAAAAACACATCAACAAAGACTAAATCAGGACAAGGTAGTGTTGAATTTTCTCTGAAGTAAAAAATTAGAGTAAAAATCAATCTCATTCGGTTTCCTGTCTGAACTAGATTCCATTTTGCCGTTCTGCAGCAGGCGTTTGGTTAACAGCAGCACACATAATCAAACTTTGTGGCCTTTCTCTCTCTGTCTCTCTCTCTCTCTCTCTCTCTCTCTCTCTCTCTCTCTCTCTCTAGAGTAGAAATGAAAGCATATCTTTGGTGGCAGTCTCCAATTACTGTCTGTGTGCAAGTGTTCACTGCTCTGGAACTTTTCCATTTCATCATTACATTCAAGCTGCCTCCATCCAAAGGCAAGCGGCAGCGGCAGCGGCGGCGGCGGCGGGAGTCGTCCGTGCACAACGAAGTGATGCTTCCAAGCTGCAGCAGGTTTTGTCTGAGAAAGAAACTATCATGCCTGTACAAAACACAGGTGCAATTAGCTTTTTTTCCTTTTTGAAACCACCAGAGAGAAAAAGCGAAGGCATCATTTGGCGTTAGTCAAGTTTGTTGCATAAATTCATTAGATCAAGCTTTTCCCTTCTTTCATTAAGAAGTAAAACACTGCGGCTAGAACAAGAGTGTTCTTTTTGACACCCTGCAGGAAATATTTCAGCTCAGTGTTGTGTGGCCATGCTGATGCAATCGTTCTCCAGACCTCGTAATGGATTTGGACAGAAGAAAGAGGGATTATTTGATGCAACCTCCACTCAAGAGGCCAATTCAGCCTGTCCAATCAATACTAATCAACAAGGAGATGACAAGAGATGAAATTCCCACAGCTGAAGCTAAATACTTATGTACCAAGAGTTGGAGCCTTCAGGCTGTTTCCTCACTCTGATCCAGAAGTTTCCAAACACATTCATCTAAGCTTCAGCAAAGTTTGGGAACACGTTACAGGAAATGTCTCAGTGAAATCCCAGCTCCCCCTTTAAACCCACTTAGTTTCAACAAGGAAAATGTGTGATTTTTTATTATTAGGGCTGCTTGAATGTGGAAACACTCCCAGTCATAATGATTTTGACCAGTAATAAAATCCCAATGACTTAATACTGGAACTTATTAAGTTTGAAACACCTTGTCAAAATAAGAGCACAAGATGGCTCATCCTGACTTGTGTTCACTTGACCAATTACCATTCTAACCCCTACTTCACACTGGAACGTGACTGCTTCAACTAGATTCCATTGTAGTCTGGGGGGGTGATTCAAACCAGCTGTGACGTGGAAATTTTCAGATGCGTCATGCCGCGCCATGCCGCTAAAGATAGCATTCTATTTTTGCCGCGAGCATCTAGGACATTTCAATTTCCGCAGTTAACCTATGGCTAGAAAGGAAATCACATGCGGTTTCAGTGTAAAATGTCCGGTGATTTTCAAAATAAAAGTCTATTGCAGCGATGCGATTTCATATCTACGTAGATTACGTCTATACGTGTGACATCACAACTTATTTACTCCCTGCATCATTCGAGAAGTGCAAGGGTTTGTGGAGAGGAACAACATTATATATGACATCAAACAGCGATATCAAATGTGATTTCCTTCTTCTTGGTTTAATGGCGGATGGCATAAACAAACCGTGACCTTTGAAGTCTCAAGGGATCTTGTGATCTCGCGAGTCAAGCTAGAGAAGCCACTTCGTGGCTGAGACCCTCCAGGTGTGGCACGCAGAAAAACTCGCAAGTAAACCGTTCCGTTGTCGTTCCGCAACGCTGATGCTTCCAGTGTGAAGTAGGAGTTATAAAGTTGGATATTTTAAATGAATACCTTAAGAAGTTTATACTTTGATCACCAACAGATCCTGAAAGCAATGAGTTTCCATAGTAGAGGTTTTCTGATTCTGTGGAGCCTAAAATGTCCAGAGTTCACATTTTAAAGAGGTTGCAGGTATCGATTCATGTCGGCAGGTGGTTGGGTTGAGCTGTTAGAGGTGAACAGACTGTTATTAAAATTAAGCTACAGAAGCTCAGATGTCCAAACAGGTACAGTACCTTTTGTGATCTTTTGGAGCTGAAACCCTAAGACTTCCTTTACACATTGAACTAAACTGTTATTAAAGCAAAATAAAAGAGACTGTTTCATTGCACAGTTCTGTAGTGAGACCACAGGACCTCCTCAACATTTTTATGGACCAAACAACCCCTCCCAAGTGAACTGCACTCACTGGTGGGAGAAACCTCTGCAAGCAGCAACAGAGCAAGAAAGATGACAAAAGCATGGAAGCAGAATCCAAACTCCTCAAGTCTCAGTCTTATGGGATTTGGTAGCATGAGTCGGATCCAACACCAAACTAAAGCAAACTGAGGGAGCCTGTAGATTCTCATTATTGGCTGAAGGTACGTAGCTCTAATAACCAACTAAAGTTGTGTGCCACTAACCGTTAAGGCCAGCTTTCTGCAAAACAAAAAACAAATGCAGGATTTTAAAATCTGTGCATTTGCATCTTTTAGCAAGATAAAAAGTAATTATACATTCTCCAGCATTGCCTAAAGTTCAATTCCAACATCATGCAAGTTATTAATTTGCAGCACTAACCATGTTGGCAAACTGAGTTCTGACAGAATGCAGCCTGCAGAGGGTGCCTTTCATCTGAAGCAAGAAACAACAAAGAGCAAGAGCTTTTCATGTTAACAGGAAACATATTTAATGAGACAGCCCTTGCAATCTCTGCTGCCATGCTAAGACAGTCTGACCTCACTCCACAGCTTAGCAGTGCTGCCAAACAACAGTCATGACAGTCTAGACGGGACCGGGCTGCAACGAGGGCCTCCTGAAAGCTCTTGTAATGCACAAGGAATTTGGAGCGGTCTCCTCGGAGCAAGGGAGGAAGAGCATGGGAGGGGGGGCAGTGAGATCCCCACAGAGGTCAGAGCGTGTCCCTGGAGGTGTCAGGGAGAGCCTTGGCTGCTCTCCTTCCTCTTCTTCACAGGGTGCCTTCAGAGCACCTCCAAACCAGAGCCACATTAGAACTTAACGTGATTGTCGGCTTCAGGGAGAAAAAAAAATCACCACCTTGTTCTAAAAATAAATAAATATTTCTGGGAAATGTGAAAGCGTTGAAGGTTGAAGCTTGTTGGATGGCTTTGGAGGCTGCTGCTGGTTGCCTGGTGGAAGGCTGACACCAGCAGAAAGGGCCATGAATATTCAGCGGCCAGGTAAATGAGGCAGATAGCACTTGACATGTTTAACATCCACCTTTGGCACCTTCCTCCCTACAAAGGCAACAAAGTGAAGAAGCAGAACAAATACGTGGCTTGTTTGTGGGCGGCGATGATCCCTGCTGATGAATTGGATTCAGAAAAGAGATTGAGTTTCAGCGGGCAAGCCACGTCAAAATGAGCTGGACTCAGTGGGATTGGAGCGCTTCTTTAAACCGTTTTACATTAAAATAAAAATTGTAGCATTAAGCTTTTCAATATGCTGACATTTCCATTCTAAGAAAAAAACATGTTTCCCCCAACTATAATCCCTGCTGGTATCAAAATGTTTGCTCTCTAAATATTTACCAACCCAGAGTCACATCTAAAGCCTAACACAGGCACCTTGAGACTTCCTGTTTTATTTTTTTCTCCAAGTGTTGTGTCCCAAAGGAAATGCAGTGAAAGCACTACAGATTATCTTGCAAGTGAGTAAACTATCTGAGCACACAACACATTCCTCCGACACCTCAAACAGCTCTGAGGAGAAAAAAAGAGGAAAAATATGTGCTACTACCAAACACGCTGCTTTTTAAAATCCCTGTCGCGTCTGCACGAGATGAGCTACGGTCCTTTTAGCAGTCGCAAATTTAGTATTAACACCCCCCAAAAAAGACATTAGTAAATGTATTACTACGATAAGCAAAGTAATGTAAATATTGACACTTTGATAGTCATCACAGGGCTTATCCAGTAGAGGTGACTGGTTAGAGCCATTCAACATCTGCTCGGTAATATTCCAGGTAAAGCTGTTAAAGGAATATTCCACTGACCCTTTGGTGTCACTCAGAGCTTGAAGTTAGACTCCAATAGTTCCTTTAGTAGCTTCTAAACCACTCAGATCCACCCTTATGGACCATAATGCATCATAAAATACCATAAGCTGGGATTTCTAAAACCTTGCTTGTATTAGGATTGCTCCGCCCTCTTTTAAATCGATATTTTGGTCATATTGTGTTTCAGTGTAAAATAAAAATAAAAAATTGGATTAATTTCTGATAACTTCTGACTGGATGTAGCTTAGAGAGATAAGTGATATCTGATTCTTTCACAACTCTGATCCACTAACAATAAATGTGGGAAATCAGATTTATCTGAACAAATAGAATACAATTTTTTTTCTCAGTTTCTAATTAATTTGAAAATTTTAATCCTCAAAAAGTCTAAACTTCCACAAGGACAGTATATCACTGCTAGCATGAATTAGATAAGTGCTTTCCTGCTTGGCAAAAGTGTATTCACAAACTGAAAATAAAATCAAATAAAATCTGAAGTTTAAAGGGATAGCAGTTTTGGCTTGCTTTTAGCACCCCCTAGTGTCCAGTTAGTTGAACCAAAAGTGAAACTTATCTCCTCGCTGTGCGTTCATCTTTCTAACACCTTAATCTAACTGCTGAAATGTCTCCTCAGCCTTCATTAGTGTCTACAGGAGCGGTTCATCACTAAATCAAACAAATCAGCTGTGTTCATGATCTAAAACATGCAGGAAACATGCTGGAAGCAGACTGCAGCGTCCCGGACAGTTAATTTAGACATGGACTATTGGAGTTAAGGACAGTTTTAGTCAAATAATATAGATAACTGTATTTTCTGCAAACTGGTAAAAAAGAAGTACAGATTTTATTTTCCTCAAGATTCCTGAACACAATTCTGGTTTGAATAAATAAATAAATTTGCTCTTTTTTTTTTAAATATAAAGTCTGGATTTAAAATCGTCCAGGTCATATTCAGCTCATGTGTGCATGGATTTGTCAGAACAAAAAGTTGTGCAGAAGCTTTCTGCAAGTAAGATAATAATTATTTATAGCTTTTACACACTTATATCCATTTAAATAGGGCTATAGCTGAGAAGGATCATCTTGAGAGTGAAACAACAGATGACACAAGCTTATAGAGGCTAACACTTTTGTTCAGATGATCTGATGGAACTGCCGTTAAATAAACTCAGGTGAGTTGGAGATGAATGCATCCTTAAAAAGCAAACACTGAATTCTCAAAACTCAAAACAGCTGTTCAAACAATATATATTAACTTCCTCATACCACATTCTGCAGAAGCTATTTTTCAGAGTGGAATTATCACGTTTATTATTGACTAAAATGATTATTGTAGTTGTTCTGATCAGTATTGAGATCTCAGCTGTTTGGTGATTTTCTTTTATTGATTTAGATGAAAAGTTTACAATTTAATGCCATAAAATGTGACACAGCTTATATAAAGTCAACTAGCTATTGCAAAAGGAGAAAAAATAAAAATTCTTCAGCTCTTTGGTGACATTTTCCATCCTGTCTTGCTGACCTGAGTTTTAAATAATCACTGCATGTATATCAAACATTATCACACACGTACACATGGGTGGGGAAAAAGGGAACCATGCAAGATCCGAGACCACTGAACAAAACAGATTGATACAAACACTCCACCACTATAACCCCACCCGCTCTGTGCACGCTGCCTCCTGATAAGCTAGTTTGCCAGTCCTGCCAGCGCCACTCACCGCTCCATTTGCACAACCACTCCATTGTTGCTGTGCAGAGTTGACAACTGCACTTTGGACCTTTCAGTAAGGGAAAGCCTTTTATTGTGTTTCCCATAAGGGCATCCACTGTAGTTTATCTGCAAGCAGCCAACCACACACACTTTAAAACACTGCATTAAGGATATCCAAGGAGGGAAAACATGAACAGTAGCCACCACGTATCCTGTGCTGCCGCCGTTAGGCACCGTACATCCAGTTAGCTTCTTTTTCCAGGAGCTTTAAAAAGACTCATAAAAAAGCAGCTGAATTATCTGTGTAGATGGAACCCGATCCACTGCTGGCTGACCTTTTCCACAAAGCAATATTAAAGCATAATGGTAGAGCTGAGTTAAGTGATTGCAATTTATGAGTCCATTTAACTTGATTCAATATTGGATGACAAATGATTACCTCTGTGAAGTAAAGCTTATACACAAAACAGCCCCGCTGCACAGAAACTGGGAGCTTTATCAAACTTAACAATCAGCTCCGTGTCTGTCTGCTGAGTCTGCCTCGGTGGAGGGCTAAACAGAATTTAAAAAATGCATGACAAGACCGGTGGAAGGAGAAGAAGCTGCATATTAAATACACATATCTTCTTTTTGTGGCTCAAAGTCTATTAACCTAAAAGTGATGCGTATTGAATAGATGTTACCTCTGAATCTGGCCAAATGGATTAAATGTATCAAATCCATTTTCCTGAGTGCATTGAGGAAGTGTCAAAATGAAACATTTTCAATTTAGCCCCTTCAGGTCTAAGATTTCTTCATCCCGCTGTAGAACAAGGTGCTTACCTCGCAAAAACAGGCTTCGACACGTTGCTAAACGTGGCCGGGGCTTTAAATTAGCCCGACATGATCCACATATTTGATTCACCGTGCAGCCGGAGAAGAGTTACACGACTTCCAGGCCCTCAGCTCAGACTATAAAGAAACAATGTAGCCTACTTTGCACACTCCTCGCTGCTCTCTTTTCAGCCACATCCTCTTGGATTTTATGACTCTGGTTAAAATGCAACCATTAAATATTCATGTGCAAGGGCTTTCACCCGTGAAGCAGCTTACCGCTCTCTTTCTGCGAGCTTTAGGGAAAGTGAGAAACTTTTTGATTTTAACTGACAGGAGCTAAATATTAAAAACACAAGCTTTGGGAGTTCAGCAAGACTTCTTCTCCCCAATTTCCTCCCTGCCTGATGCGAGCCTCGCCTTCTTGGCTTTTCATGCTCATTGTCCTAAAAATTTCACACTATGGGGAGACTTTTGGGGTACATTAACATGACAATACAAACAGTGGGGAGAAATGAAAATCAACACTGTGTAGCTGGTTGACATTAAATGGGATTTTCAGCCTCTTTGCTGTGTGTTTCTAAGGAAAAGTTGTAAAAAAGTTTTTATGTTTTAACTGTTGCTGCTTCAGTTTGGAAAAATTGTGTTTTCATGCTGCAGGACTGATGAGCTAACGGCTAGTTTGAGCACAGCCAAGACCAAAGAGGATTTTTACAGTCCTGAAACGGCTCAAGTGAAGTTATTTTATAACGTTTACACTCAATATTCCATTGTTTACATGGAATCCTATGGTTATTTATGTGGAATTTTATGGTTAATTACAAGCATAGCTGTAGTTTGTCGGCTTAGGGCTGCTGATAGTGTAAACAAATTCTAAGATAGTGCTATCTGTCCACAATCTGTTAATAAATCAGAGAAAAGCTTCTATGATGTCCAAGATGAGACACAGAAAAAAATATTTTCACAAATGTCAACATTTGGAAAAAGAACTAGTGGAGAAACATGGCTGGACACCACGCCAGTGTGGGGATCATAATTGACAATAACGGAGGCATACTTTTGGTATGTTTGGTTTATTTTTGGCACTGACTTTTAAAACCTCCAACACAAGATGAGATGAGAATTTAGCCTTGAGAGAGAGAGTGAGAGTCATTCAGAAGACTAAATAAAAGAAATAAAAAATGAGTAAGTATTGTGTCCTTAGTTGATTAAATTGATTTTGTGGTCATTAAAGGAACACTAGTCAGTTTTGGCTTGTTTTTAGCACCCCCTAGTGTTCGTTAGTGAAAGCGAAAGTAAAACTTATCTCCTCGCCGTGTGTTCGTCTTTTAAACACCTTAATATAACTGCTGAAATTTCTCCTCAGCCTTTATTAGTGTCTACAGGAGCGGTTCATCACTAAATCACACAAATCAGCTGTGTTCATGATCTAAAACATGCAGGAAACATGCTGGAAGCAGACTGCAGCGCCAGGTAGGTCAAGCTCAATTTTTTTCTAAGTCCCAACAGACTGGACCGGGAACTGTGAAGTTGCAAGTGCAGTATTCTGGTCACAGAGAGCGGTGGGGGTCTGAGTAACATTTCGTTAACCCTGTCCTTTTAGCACATATACTGGCTCAAGAAAATGATTTAAAAATAAGAAAAAGTTGCAAAGTGCCCCTTTAAGAGCCAAAAGTAAAATAATACAGCCCAACATCTGGTTCATCCAACGGTCAAACACAGAATAATAATAATAGAATAGTTATTATTTTCATTATACACGGAGGAAATTGTTAATATTTCTGCCAAATCCTGGTCCATTGAGGGCCGCTATCCTGCATGTTTTAGTTATTTCCCTGCTTTAACTCACCTGATTTTAATCAGCAGGTGATTAACAGGCTTTTGCAGAGCTTGATGAGCTGCTGAACAGGTGATTCAACCACTGAATCAGGAGTGTTGGAGCAGGGAAACACCTAAAACATGCTGGATACCAGCCCTCGAGGACCAGGATTCCCCACCTCTGCTTTATAAGATAAGAATTGCATTAACTGCAGTGAAATTTAGGAAATCAGATATGAATACAGCAGCAACACACTTTAGTAATTGCTGAGTTTTGAATGGCCATTAACTCACAAGTCCTGAAGGACATAAAATATATTTCTCTGAAGAGAGGCCATTCAGGAAGAGAGCTAAAATGGATAACCTACTAAAAACTTTTACAGAAACATTTAAGAATGGCAGAAAAATCAAAAACTGTTGGTTGATTATAATTTTGAAGTAAGCCTAACACCACGTGCATCGTAAACATGTCTCTCCTCAGAGCTGATCTGATTTTAGAGCGTCTAAAACAATGGAAGGGTTGTTGGTAAAGGGGCAGAAATAACACTGAAACATGATTTTGCTGCAGAGAACATTAGTCAAATTTCCAAGGCTTTGTTTGAGTAGATGTTATTCACACACAAATCAAGGGATGCAACATTCAGGGCTTCTCCAAACAATCAATTTCCAAGACAAATAAAGCTGAGCCATGTGAGGTCTGCGTGCAGTCGCTGTGCTCAGAGTGTATGACAACAAGGCGCCACGAGTTGATTTAACTCCTAAAAACTCATGAGGGAGGAGTAAAATGTAACCTAACAATGCTGTTGTTGTCTGTGAGAAGGCTGCACAATCGGCACAAAAAGTTCAATCATATTGAACTAATCTTTTTAGTGATTTGGGAGTAACGATTCGTGCCTCTCGCTAATGAACGCGGGACCGAACTAATCATTGGAGTATTTATGAGTGATATTGTGTCAGCTTAGTGCTGCCACAAGCAAGTCTGCAGTCCATCATCAACTCAGTTTGGACTTCCTGTTGCATGAGAAGCACTCAGCAGCGATTAGTCTTTCATCAGTCACTGATGTCTCCTTCTGCACCAAGAAGCTGATTTAGGTCAATCAAAACGGTTTTCCCCCATTTTTTGAGTTTGAAAGAAGCCACTTGACAGAAAATGAGCTAAATTCTCCATCAGCGTTCATCATCGTCTGTTGATACCAGACAAATAAGAAAACAAAAGTGGAGAACAACTTGCAACACAATAGATCTTTCAGATGCATTTTCCTCCTGAGCACTTGCTCTTTTGAAAGGGTTCATCTGCAAAGAAAACACCAAAATTCCCTCAATCTCTTTTTTCTATTAGAATTTACTGAAAACAGCAAAAAAAAATCTGTGTGGAAAATATCGGGGAACACTCGTTTTTCACAAATACATCACAGGGGTAAAAAAGCCTCCCTTTTTGAGCTCATAACCAGGATTTAATCCGCTGTAATGATTTACAATATGACAAGTCAGGCAAAATTTACTGTGACAGATTGAATGGGACCTAACATAAATATAATTAGAGCTCGCATGATCTTCTCCACCTCCCTCCTCCAAAGGAAGTGCTCACAAAGATGAAGCAGGATATGCAGCCTCCACTAATTTGCTTTTTCATTGCACTCTTTGACATTGACTGGTACCAAAGTAAAAAAAATTTAACATCAAACACAGAGAGTGTTGTGGTTGTCATAAAGTAACCAGGTCTGGAAATCGAGCAGTTTTCTGTATTAAATCAGCCAGTTTGAAGAGTGTTTTTGTGTAAAACTGGTAGTAGATAGCTTCCTGTATGTATGTCAGGTGAACTGAGTTTACATCCAACAGGACTGATGAGCTAACTGCTAGCATGAGCGCAGCTTTGCTGCCATCTTCACACAGCTCCAATCTTCTAAATTCCATAGAGGATCATGAAAACATCTGACTAACCCCAAATCCACACTGGAGGCATCAGCAGCGTGGAGATAGAATCCAGTCTAGGGTTGATCCATTTCAGGCGTGTTTCACAAGGGTTATATTTTTGCCATGAGCCGCTTCTGGGACACGTCAACTTCCGCAGTTACCATAGACAGGAAATCACACACAGTTTCAGTGTAAAATGTCTGGTAATTTTCAAAATAAAAGACTATGGCAGAGGTGTGATTTCATATCTATGTAGATTACATCTATACGTGTGAACTAACGGCTTATCTACTCCCAGTATCTTTCGAGAAGTACAGCGCTGTGTTTTTCATGGCTTTAATCCTGGCAGTGGAGAGCAACAACGTTATACAGTATATGACATCAAACAGCGTTATCAAACGTGATTTCCTCCTTTTTCTTCTTCTTTTTGGTTTATTGGCAGATGGCATAAACAAACCGTGACCTTTGAAGTCTTGGGGGATTTTGTGATCTCATGAGTCCAGCGAGGAGGACGGTGGAGAAGTTGCTCCATGGCTGAGACTCTCCCAGTGTGGATTGACGAAACTGCAAAGAACGCGAGTAAACCGTCCCGCTGCCGTTCAGCATCGCTGATGCCTCCAGTGTGGATTTCGGGTTATAAACCTTTACATTAACATCAGTTTTGCATTACAGCATTATTTACACGGGGCTCTACACATATTTACTAATGTAAATATCAACAGCAGATAAATGCATGGCATCCGGGGCATCTAGGGGACAAAATCCATCCATTTTTGTTTTTTACATTTTTGCTTTAATAATCATATAAAGCTGACAGAAAACACTCTGCAGAACCTTGGCTACAAGGCCACGTAATTCATTTTTACATGCTCCAAACCCAACTAAAACTAGAATTAAATGAATCACGAAAAGTCGCTCTTAATGCAGCACCAGTGTGTGAAGGTTTTTGCCACGTTTCTGTCTCCTGCACTGCTAGGGTTTTCATTGTACACACATCCAGTATATCATTTTGAAGCTAAGGCCCTGCTGATTCTAAATATATGTCTCACAACATTCTACACCAAGTTTCATCGAGATATGTGCCAAAGAAAAACAAAAAAGATATATATTTTTGTCCAGCAGGGGGCTAAAAAAGTTTCTTACTTTTGATGTTTTGCCATGAAACGTTTGTTTTATCCAGACTTTCTCATCATTTACTACTAGCTCTACCTCTTTTGTCAAACAGAAAAATGTTTAAAGAGAGAAAAAATACATTATGACCGAAGACAGAGGCTTTGAACTCAAAAACCCCTGACGGCTAGGCTAGTACCTCATAGGTGCATGTTTGTGTTTTGACAAATCTCATTGGCTGACAATATTGTCAATCTCATTTTGGTGAGTAAAGCTTTTTTATTGGCCCTAACAAACCAAAAAGGTGTCAAACATCCAAATTGACCAATCAGTCACAGCTAGAGAAGGCTACGTTATGAAGCGTCTAGAATACATCCAGACTTAGGGATAAAAATTCAAAATTATAAAAAAAAGAAAAAAACTGTTGAATGATTGTTTAGAATCAATGTAGTCACATAAAAATTAAAAATATATCATTATACAAGGGAAAAGGCATATGGCACAGATTGTGCCAAATTGTGCCATTTGAGACCTCGCCTGAATTGTCTATATGTAAACCTCTATATAAAAATGTTTTCTTCACTTTATCAAGCTGAAACTTTGAAACAGCTAATGTCAGGATGTAAGACTATGAATTCATTGAGGTTTCAAGCTTACGCTGCCTTTTTCCAAAGAGGTATTCATCCTGAAATCATATTTTTTTCAGGCGGAAAAGAAAAAATCAACTTTTTTTACAATATTCAATGTCCATTTATACTTCATCAGTGACACATATTCTAATATTTACACATCTCAACAAATCCCACAAGAGTTCCCTTTAAAATGAGACCAAAATTAATCAAATAGACCATGTTGTTACAGAAATATACTCAGTTAAGTGTGGGGATGTCATTTTCAAGCAGATTTCTCAAAAAAGGCTTAGGGCCCAAAGGGTTAAGATATCAGCAACAATCGTTGGTCTCGGCTACTCTGGTTCTAGCTGTTAGCGTGTCAATCCTGTAGGATGAACTCGATTAGTCCAAACAGAGAACGCTCAGGAGGCAATCTAAACTAAAATTATTTATAACTTTCAACAGAAACACACTTCAAAGTGGCCAAAATACCTCTTTAAGAATCCCTGCCAACAAGCAACACAAACACCTGAACTGGAAAGGTCAGCATGTTAAAGGTTTAGTCATACACAACAGAGCAGCAAACTTTCTGAACTCACAGTGAACTCCACTACCTACTTGATTCTTTGAAGGATTGATTAAAAAAAGGTAGCGTGAGCTTTTTGACAGCTTGCCAGTGTAACTTCGCCCCAGTCCTGGTTAAAGCAGAAGCTTGATGTCCTAACCTAGAACAAGCCTTTCTTAGAGGAATGAGTGATGTTGCTGTTAAACAAAGAGTATTTTTTCTTATTAAATAAGATTCTTAGATTTTTATTTTCTAGTTAAAAGAACATTTAAAGCGTGGCTAGGGAATGAGTTATCATAGTAGAGGTTAAAGCTTAACAGCTTCGAAGGATTCAGGTTTCTGCCACTCGCAGCCAGGTTCCAAGTAAAGGAATACTTGGAGCTTACGCATCTTTCATGGAAAATGAGACGTCATTTTGTGTTGCTCTGAGCTACAAATCTCTGATTTATTCAGTGGTATGAAGTTTTTTCTTAATCTTTTTTTTACTGTTGGCACATCTCACTGGAACTGAGACAGAAATCAATCATTAAGTAAATAATAATATGAAGAAAAACCTTTCACTTTTCTCAGGTATTTCAGGTATTTTTTGAAAAACCTCAGACAGAGCAGCACTTTGACGAGCTGTACAAGCAATTTTCTAAACTGAAACAGTCTGGAAAGACAATAAGTGGTGAATTGATGCTAAATGAAAGTAAACGGAACTGAAAATAGTTTACATAACTGAGAAAATTGTTAGACGTTGACAGCAAAAGGAATATTCAGAGACGTTATCAGCACAAACACTGCTAAAGAAAAGTCTTGAACATACAGAGTTGTAAAGGTGTTAATTAAACTATGGCACGCATTAATATAAAGATGAGTGTTTAACAAAGTGGAAAAGTTGCAGAATGTTTTAGTCCAAAGAAAATGTAGAGTTTAACTCTGTGAGAAGCACTAACACACATAGGACTAATTCTTCAAAAGAAACACACTGTGTCCCCCCATTCCCGCGTGTGGTCAGCCCAGATTAGGTTTCGCATTCCTACCTCACACACACACGCGCGCACACACAAACACACACACACACACACACACACACACACACACACACACTAGAAGAGAAAGAGGTGAAACGTAGAATCTTAGAAGACATTTTTAAAAATTGTTTCATCTCCCAGATGATGTTTACACCTCAAGTCAAGCACAACATTTTGTTTCTCATCCAAGATGTGAAGGATCACCCCCCCCCCCCCTTCCCCATCTCCTCCTCCATCGTCCTTCATGCTAACGCAACCCACATTAGCGAAACCAGGCACACACTCCGTGCACACATCTATGGTGACACCAAGGATGCTGGGCCCTCGGGTGAGCCATCTCTCTCCCTCCCTCCCTCTCTCCCCCTTCACATGCCAGGCACATCACGGTGCAGCCTCGCACCACAGCGTCTGTGACTCAAACATGCCCTCCTTTTAGAGCAGATGGTCAAAAATAGCGTCTACTGTCAACATTTTACCAAGCCGTGGGACCCGTTGGGCCACACACCGTGTGCCAAGAAGGCGCAGGGGTGCAATATCTATATGTGTGTGTGTCATGTAAAGCTAATCTGGTCAGTTACAGCTTCTCTCTGTTTGATACTGACAAAGTGAGAGCACCCTGTTGTTAGAAACAAGCTTATGCAATCAGCCACTATAAATAGTTGTGCGAAGCCTGCCTGCATATGGGCTTCACTGTGTGTTTACATCAGACAACATGGCCCAATTAATTAGCATTCATCAGCAGCAGTAGTTGCCTTTATATATCTGTGATTACCATTAGAGTGAAACAAACCTCTCATCTCTGTAGGGGTAGCTGTTCATTTCCTGAAGTGGTAGTGGAGGAGAGGATGACCCAACATCCACCGGGACGTGGCAACACAAGGAAACGGACACAACATGTTTACGGAGTTATTTAAAGTCAACCTTTGGGTCATGACCCACGTGGCTTTAAGCCATGTTTTTTGTAAGTGAGTATGAATCCCACAGCCGCATTACACTGTTTACATTTGAAACCTGTTAGATGGATCATCTCTGTACATACATGCTTTAACGTATTAGTTCAGGTTTTTTATAAAGGTTATGAACAGGTTTTCTTATGAGGGACAAAACCAATACAATATACAGTTCTGACCTGCCATTAATGAATTATCTAAAAGAAACATAACCAACATTCTTTTTTCTGATTAACTAGACAATTATGAGGATAAATTAGAGCTTAATATGATAGTGAGTTTCAGACTGGGAAAAATGTCAAAATATATTTTAATTGCTGATTGGCAATCATGCACCTAAAACAGATTATTGAGTTTCAGACTGGCTGATCGGTGGTTCACCCACTCATGCTGAATATGGACCGACTCTAATCACCAGCTGATGCATCTCCAGTTATAATTAATAAACATCTTACTTGTTCACAAACTCTCTAAATCAGTGGTTCCCAACCTCCACGAGGACCCCCTTGCCTGCTTCTAAAACAAGCCAGGAACCATAATGTAAAACTGATGTCAATATAGATATATATAAAAAATATCATTAGAATGAGTTGCTTTGACTTTTTGACATTTGAGTGTAAGGTAAGTGTTGCCAGCTCCTCAGAAAGGTAAGTAGCTACTGACGGTCCAAAAAGTTGCTAGAAGCTGCTCAATTATATCATTAATCATGGGTTTGAGAATGTTATGCACACCATAATAGAGAAAAATATCATTGTTTTGTGACAAAAAGTGAGGAGAAAACACAAAATATGTTTAAAACTATAAATCAGCCATCAGTGGCTTCACGCAGGTGTAATGTTTGCATGAAGGACCATGAGGACTGGGCCGCCTGTGAAGGCTTTGGGTTGAGGAGCGAGCCCATAGCAGCACCCAGTGCTTGTTGAGATGATTACCAACAATACTTTTTATGTTTGAATCAAAAGGTTCCAATAATACCCAAAAAAGTTGTTAGATTTGTCTTTCTTTGCTTTTTCAAAAATAGTTGCAAGAAGGGTCTGAACCCTAAATATAGCAACAAGGTTGCTAAAATAGCAACAATTATCTTTTATGCAGTGTTGCTGGATTATAGGCATGTTTCCACTTCAGGGTAATTTCTGGGAGGGGTAATTGACAGGAGGAGTTACGATGGCTCGGTCCTCTCAGCTGTTGTGTCTCCATACAAATGCAGCTCTTTCAGGACTTTGCTAAGACGTCAGCATATCGCGGCTGCTTCGGCAGTGAGTGATGCCACAGATCAGTGCCAAAAAGTGTCCACACACATTAATAACATTAAAAGTTTTATTCTGTCGATGTATGGCATGATTTAATCTATTCAGGGGACCGGGTGAACAGCTGTGTGATGTAAAATATGGCGTTCAATGACCAGATGAGATACGAGACAACAAAGCTCCGTGAATTACGGAGTTGTGGGGGGATTTCCGCTTCATTTTTTGGTGCTGAGAGTTTAGAAACAGCAATTTTAAAACAGCACAAAGTTGGTTTCGTTACCAGACTTGGTTTTTATCGGTTCTCTGCAAATTTCGCAACCCACCATTGCTTGTTTTTTTATCAGACTTGACAAAATGGAAATATTGCCACACTGGTGAACTACTGTAACCTTTTTTCGGGACAATTTCCTCCGCCTCTCCTTGCTGCAACATCTTGTTTAAGTCACATTTAGCTCTGTTTAGGTTTGAGAGGGAAGGGCTTGGTGACGGAGTGTGCCTGGGTCCGTGTTTTTGATTGGTCTGGAGTAAGAAATGACTCTAGTGCGAAGCTACCATGTACAAATTAGGCAAAGATTAGGATATTAAGGGTTAATGTATCTGATGCCATCCAGAGATGATAGTATGGTCTTATTACACTGCCCACAGCTGTCACGTCCCTGTATCAGCCTCAGTCTGTGATGCATGCCTTGCACCTGGGTAACCGACCGCACACAGACACTGTGTTAGCATGAGGGTAGAGCGTAAGCTGACACCTAAGCTATGAGAGGGGTGTCACTGCTGTCTACACTTTATCATCAGTAAAGACACTTTCTTCTCTCCCTTTGAGCGGGGTGAAAAGAGTGCGATTAGGTCACAAAAGAGACAAAATCTTGTCAAATAAATAATGCAGGTAAAGCTCTGCTGATAGCAGAGAAATGAGAACTCCACTAAGCAGATGCTGACAGGATTAGTCAGATCAAAAGATGATCGGTATCTGTAGAAAGCTTCACACATGAGAGGATTTTACCGCCTTTCTGTTTTGGAAATGAATGTCTTTGGGTTTGGGGCTATTGGTTAAGCAGAACAAGCCCTTTGATGGGATCACCTTGGCCTCTGGCAACTTGTGGAAGACATTCTATTTCTTATTTTTGTCAATTCTATAATCTCAATAATAAGAAATTTACCGAGGAGCAGTTAGATTAATAAATGGATGAGTGCAGCATTAGGGGAGAACAGAAGATTATTTGAAAATGAAAACTAATCAGCAAATCAGTATGAAAAGTTATTTTGGTGCCTAAAACTGCAGATCACAAAGGTAATGAACACGCTCATTTTCCCAGGAAGGAACCAGAAGTCTGGTGTTGATCAGAATCCTGGATTATATGAAAGATGTCAAACATTTTTTGTGCTGTTATTTCATGTGAATTATATTCTTGAGATAGTAGTTTTGTGTTTGACTTTCCCACATCTTGTAACAGCTGACAGGAATAGAACTAGTGCTACGATCTCCCAGCATTGACCTGTATACACTCCAGTTATCCATAATAAACAGTGTTTGCATTAAAGAGTGTTTGCATTAATGTAGCACATCACACATAAACCCAGGGTCTGCTTAAAGAATGAGCCTCATTTCCATACTCCATACCACCGAGATGAGCAAATGAATGCTCCGTACTTCTAATAGCTCATCTCAACAAAGCAAAGCGGGATGTTTTGTTTTAAAAACACTATTCCGCCCATCTGTTTTCTGTCTCCCATCTAAGAACAGGTCTCAAAGGGAAGCCCAGACATTAGCCTCTCCAGGGAAACTCTCCTGCTCCTCCTGGGGGATCCCAAGGCATTCCCAAGCCAGACAGGATGTGTAATCTTTACAGCAAGATCTGGGTCTGCCCTGGGGTCTCCTCCCAGTGAGAATTGCCTGGTAACCCTCCAAAGGAAGTCAACTAGGAGGCATCCTAACCACTCCAGCTGACTCATTTTGGTGCATAAGAGAAGCGGCTGAGCCTACTTCCATCACTCATATGCAGAAACAACAATCAATGGTTCTTCGTCCAAAAATAGGATGACAGTCTTAGGGCTTCATGGTTGTTTATAACATATCAATTCAAAAAATAAGTCAACACTATTTCCTTGTGTCCCTGAGGCTGACTGGTGCAGATGATGAAATTCACCTCAGACAGGCCTGCCATCAAGAAGATGTTGAACCATGACTTGTGCATCATGTCAGAGACCAACCAGAGATGAATACTGTGTTTTCTTACATTTGATGTAGAAAGCATGTTTCATATTTCTATTTTCTAGGCTCCCTGTAGGACCAAACCACAGGATATGGATGCTCCCAGCACAAGGAGAAACCATCAGGGACAGAGGCCAGTAAACCTGACAAAATCACATCATAATCTCTCTGTTGCATAACACATAAACATTAAAAAAGGGATGAATAAGTCCTTGTCTTCACTTACGGTTGATGTCTTTGTGTTTCTTATTTGTGTCATGATGCTTCATGCCGTTTCAGCTCCTAACAAGTGCAATCACTTAAGGTCGCAATATACTTGCTTTTAATGAGGCGTACGCATGTTTATCATGGCTGTGTCGCTTAACTTGTGTTTGTTTGAAGCATGGTTTGTGTTAGTTCGCTGAAATTAACATGACGCATTCATGAGCTGCAATATGGGACTAACCAGTAGGGGGAGACATACTCGCCAATGTCATGTCATTTCTGGTTTAAAGGTCTTACAGACTACGACACCGCTGCTGCCTTATTTTCTGCCGTGAACGCAACAGCTGCTGATCTCTTATTGTCGCTATGTTTGTTTTGTTTATACCCTGCAAATCCGGCACTCTATCCGGTCTGAGTTCTCTACTGTGCCCCCTAGTGGAGTCCTCCAGTATTACATGCAGTGCAGCAGCAAGTACGTGAACAAGATGCAGCCTGCTGCCTGCGTCAAAGTGAGGTTAAAGAGCAAGTATATTCCCAGCTTCCCCGATCAGAGGTATACCCGAGGAAGTCCTAACAACAGTTCGGTGCAAAAGTTTCTCTTGACTTCACATAAGACAGCAGGTGAGAATCATTTGACTAGAAGGCCTTAAAAGTGTGCCGACATATGGCAGCAGGTGAGTGAGCGGCAGCGCAACATGTTGAGGATTTTCTCTACTTGTTTTACATCTCGATAGCAAACTTGCACACATCTGACATTTGTGTTTGGGAGTGGAGGAGGAGAGCCCAGGAGTGCTTGGGAAAGAGATTACCCTCAGACCTTTTCTTTGAGAGCACCAAAGAATGGGGGAAGGAGGCTCCCTGTGTATTAGTAAATCCCAGTTAATTTTCCCTGTCAGAGAACAATGAGATATGGACCCCTGCAGGCTCTGTTGAACGTTACTCCAACACTTGCTCAAAATCACCTTCATTACTCATCAGCAATGTGGACCTCCACCCCAACAAGTAAAAAAAGGAAAGGGAAAAATCATCTGTGAACACACACAGGCCACCGTAAAGCTTTAACACGATCCTTTTGGTACCATTTTTGACAAACTGAGATAAAAACTCTTCATACAGTTTCAGTATCTGAGCGTAGCTGTTAGTTTTTCCAGTCTGTGCAGGAGTTTATGAGAAAAATATGTCTGCTATGCAACACTATCACATCCTGCCAAATCTGACAACTCTTTAGGGTTGGACCCTGTTTAATTTATAAAAGCTGGGACTTTGGAGACGCCGGATGCTATTCATGATTCAGAGCTTTTCATTTACACTTAACGCTGCAGTGATGCTCCGTGTCATCATCTGTGTATGTTTTTCACAGCATGTCACATTCAACATGCATGAGCCTGCGACTGCTGGGGGGCCTTGAAAGCTCCAATTATATCCATCCTGGATTAAAGCTCACAGATTGGATCTTTTTTCTTTTCTGTAGCTCCACATTTTCACAATGTTGAACTCTAGTTTGAGCTCCAATTTAAATTCAAAGATCCTGCTGACAACATCGAGCATGTAAACAACGTATTAGCAGATTTTAATTGCATTTTGATGTAGCTCCATACTCAGCTTCCATGTCGTTCAGATTTAAGCACTAACTTTACTTAATTTGAGCATAACAGGAGATTTTAGAACTCAGAATAATTATTCTCTCGACCAATTTTCTCACTTAAGTCCAAGAAAATACGGCAACAGAGTTTTTGCTTTATCCATCAGAGGTTTAAACTCCCCCAAAGGTTGAAAAGTTGCGAAATTGCTTGCTAATAAAGCTGCAAAATATGCAAAATTTCCTCCTAAACACCCAAGTTAGTCTTTGTCAATTATATCTGCAATGAATCTTGAATATATTTAATATTCTACATTTGCAATAAAAGCAAACGTACAGTATTTAAACCAATTAATCAGTGGATGTGTGTTTATGTTCCAGAAAAGTGCCCCTCCAGCGTGGCTGCAGCTCAGCTGTAAGAGGAGGCAGGCCCATTGTTCAGACTAACAAGGGGCGCAGAGGTCACTTGCATTTTCACAAGAGCTTTGCCAGAGGGGCTGGGGAGGCGACCGGCGCGTCGCTCTGTTTGGTATGGATCTACACTAAAGCTTTTCCTATAAATTCCCAGTCTATTATAGAGGGGGATAGATTAGATTAAGTGAGATTATGCAGTGAGGGGCTTCCTAAAAAGAGCAAAAAAATAACACTCAGTGCTTAAGCAGGCGAGTCAACAGTGGGATTAGGCCAAAAGAACATGTTGAAATCCAACTCACTTTGGTCATCCGTCTCCAGGCTGATCACTGGAGTGGTCCTACAGCAAATATCAAAACTGCACCAACATATTTTGGCCAATTTATCAAGTGAAAATTTTCCAAAATAAGTTTTTTAGAGCATCAAGCCACCATCCCCTTTTTCTCTCTCTGAGTGGAGTTGGTACAATAACAACTCCGATCACCAATGCAACCAAAAATATGCACAAAGTGGTTGCACACTCTAACATGATTAAATGATGTGTGGTCTGGCATCACTCCCGGCACCTCTCCCATCCCTCGCTCGCCTCTGTATCTCCCTCCTGCACGAAAGCAAACCAAAGCGTGCAGATTCCCTTTCCCTGAGCCGTGTTTTGAAAATATACGCTTCATATTAACAGTCAACAGTGAGGCTGACAGGTATGATCTGGCCATTCCCTCCACCATTACCAAAAAAACACTCGGAGGAGATCTGCTCGCTACAGCTGCGTGTCGCAGAGGTGGAGCACTGCAAATCATCACAAACACACACATGAGGAATTCAGAATTGGCATATGGAGGGAGAATACGGGGTGGGGAGATGTACAGCCAACTCCAAGAGCTAGAGCAAGTATTTAGATGATCCACAAGAAAAATCGTACAATTCATTGTGATAAACAAGTTAATTACGCAAACTTTTAGTGAGTGTGTTTCCCAACCAGAGTGTCAAGCTGCATCTGACATTTTTAGAAAAGAAAAAAGCTTTTTCTACACAGCTATTCATTCACATCGATGTTTTTTTGTATCTGCTTTACTTTCCCTGCAAAATGCTGGACACTCAAAGAAAACACACTGGAGTTAAAGCTGAAACTCACAGCCAACTTGTGGCAAAGTGTTACCGTTTTTAAGGGGTCACAAGCTGGTCACGCTCACCGCAAAGCTTTTACGCTGCAGAGTCTCAAACTGACCGTGAAAGACTGAACAGATAAAAGATCCAGACTGTCAATCACATGCTCCACTAGTGTTAGAAAATCATAGGAAGAAAATAAATCTTGATTAAACTTTTATTTACTAAATCAGAATCAAACTGCTGATTGTTTATGGAGTTTTGTACCTGCAGTTGAAGCCAGAAAGGTAAAAAACTCATTTAATTTAAAACACTGTAGATTTAAACTTGATTAAATAGAACAAAACAATTAAATTACATTGTTTTGTATCATATTCTATCATACAGTGTCATATCTTAATGTATTTGGGTTAGGTCGTATTTATTGTTTAATATCTTTAAGCCTTCCTCAGACTTTAGTGTTATCATCTGCCTGGAGAGGATTGTGATGTCATGACTGCCTGTAATTTGGGGCATTTTGAGTGTTTCTTTTAATCTTATTTTTTCAGAAGAAAGCTGGAACACATTATTTTGACATTGCTTCATGGAATAAACAAGTAAATAAAAGCTCTAACAAGTTTTTCCATGTTATTTTACCATTTGTAAATTAACGTGTCATCATTTTAAAAGGCTATACTACAAAATCAGTGTGTCACATTTTTATACTTTTAAATAATTTAATCGTTCTTCTGAAAAAATGGATTAGTGACATAATTCATGATTTTACCTGTTTAAACATTTAACATGACAGCTT
Organism: Aphyosemion australe; assembly: GCA_006937985.1. Taxonomy (NCBI): domain Eukaryota; kingdom Metazoa; phylum Chordata; class Actinopteri; order Cyprinodontiformes; family Nothobranchiidae; genus Aphyosemion; species Aphyosemion australe. The sequence continues at coordinate 313,077 of SSNS01000359.1, forward strand.
TTGTTTACACTGAAAGTCAATATCTTCCTTCTGTCCCACTTTAAACAGTGGGCGTTGCTACAGAGAAAATAATACAGCTGCAGGAACATCAGCAGAAGAAGAGTTTACAGGAAGTTGCATTTTCAAACATTAGCGTTACTTGAATTTCTGTGTTTTTGCACATGGAGGAGATTCAATTTACAACAGCATTTTACAGGATGGTAACCTAAGTATTAATATCACTACTGTACATTATTACCATACTACCACCAATAATGTTTCTTACTAAATCACATGCCATCATATTTTATTGTTTTGCATCATGTATCAAATTAGATCATCTATTATTTGTTATTTGGTTTTGTGATTTAAAGGAATATTCCACCCTTAAGTGGAATTTGGTCTATTTCCGTATTCCCCACAGTAAGATAAGTGAGAAAAAAGCATTTTGTAACCAGAGCAGTAATTCTCCTGATCTGGCAGCAGTCCGTCTGCTTTAGCTTAGCATAAACAATGGAAGTGATACCAGTTATTCCTGGTGAGCTCAATAATCATGTCGACTGCACATGAAAAGTAAGAAGTAACACGAAGGATTTGCAGAAGCTGATTTAGACTTGGGACTACATTACGACCAAGCACTGCTGTAACCCGCCGCTCCGGCTTCCGTAAACAAACATCTGTGGGAATAACGTGAAATATCCTGTTGCTGTATGTCTTCGGCTTGGTTTTTTTTTTTCCTTTATTTATTTCATTCAAAAAATTCAAAATGCAAAAATAAATAAATAAATCAAACAAACAAACAATTTGAATGAAAAGGGACAGAAAGAAGAAATATCTTATGTTAACTGCCCCTATTTACAAAACCAAACCTTTTAATAATACTTCCATAATTTTCTCAAGAAACAAAACAAAACACAGATTCATCAAACTATATTCTTGTAGTTTACAAACCTAATCAGACACTATCTTAATTTAGATTATTGTAATTCTGTAATACACTTGATTTAATACATTTTTTAAATATATTTAGTGACTTTGATTCTTTTATGTCCTTGCTAAGGTTGTTCCATAATCTCACACCATTTACAGAAATAGACATCTTCATTTTCACGTCCCTCTGCTACACAGGTAAGTCATTTTCTTGTATTACGCCTGTAAAACTATGGAGAGAAATACTGTGCAAATCGCACATAATTTTCGACCGCTGTGTTATATCCATGCGCCATGCAGCGGCGGATTACAGCGGTGCTTTGTCGTAATGTAGTCCCAAGTCTAAATCGGCTCCTGCAAATTCTTCGTGTTACTTCTTACTTTTTTTTGCAGTCGACATGATTATTGAGCTCACCAGGAATAACTGGTATCATTATTGAGTCATTTTAATCACTTTTGCACACAAAATGCTAGTACCTGCCATTTACTTCCATTGTTTATGCTAAGCTAAAGCAGACGGACTGCTGCCAGATCAGGAGAATTACTGTGCTGGTTACAAAATGCTTTTTTCTCACTTATCTAACTGTGGGGAATACGGAAATAGACCAAATTTCACTTAAGGGTGGAATATCCCTTTAAGTTCATTCTTGCATCTTCGGCACATTTCGGTTCACTTCCTGAGTTCTTCCCTTCCCAGCTCCTAAACACCTATTTTCTTCTCTCTCCTGCCTTGTCTTCATCTGCAAAATCCCGTCTGTAGAAGATCAAGTGGACAAACAAAGCTAAGAATGCATCACCAGCTGCATAAAAAGCAGCTGAGAATTTGCCCCACAGCACTTTAATAGCTCCAAGTAACATGACAGTAGAATAATTGAAAACTAAATGCTGTTTGGCAAAAAAGGTAAACCTCATGATTCAACGGATTCGGTTCCACGGTGAACACTTGCCCTGTGCTCTTTAAAATAACCTTACCGGCAGGGTGATTCACTCGAAGAATTTATTCTGTTAAGCAAAGACAACACAAAAAGGACCTTGAGCAAGACCTACACAAACCTCCCACAGCCTCTGACCGCGAAGGAAGAGCAGAGGTTTTTTTTTCCTGTTAAAGTGCTTAAGAGAACTCTGTATACAGGAGCCGCACGCCGCCAGTGGAATTCCCAGGTTGAATCAATAACATTATGATATAATACAGATAACTCACAGCACTGTGTGCCAGCTTAAGCACACACTAAGGAGGAAATGTTCTTCTAATGCAGATCAAACTGCTTCGCCATATTTTGCAAAACAGCATTTATCTCTAAAACTTTCTGGCTGTGAAATGGTTCCATGTGCTTCGTTGTGCCTCTGGAAGCTTTTCACACGCAAAAAAAAAAAGCAGCATCAGACGAGGAATGTTTCGAGCAGCTCTCAGTTTCCTTACGGGCTGGCCGGCAGTGCTTCTAGAGGTAATGAGGCCTCTTGTGTGTCCTCTCTGATGTGAGAGTTGAATAATTTCCCATGTGGCACAGCCATTTCCAGCTTCCGCCTTCACTCTCACCCCGTCAGGTGGGTGGAAAGGCTGGAGAAGAAAAGCTCCATCTCTGGCCGACAACGTGTTGCTACTGTCGGTCCGCGGTTCAGCACGGAGAAAGGGTTCAGCTTAGTGCTAAAAAGATACCAGATTTGACTCTAAACAAACAAAAAAAGCTGTTTTTCGGTTTACTTTCGGGTTTGTTTGTGCTTTTTGCGGTTTTCATTCAGCTCCAGCATCTGCTGATGGGAAACTGAGAGTTAATAAATGGTCTACTTCAGCACCCAGACACACGTGCTGGGTTGCAGATCTCTGTTTCAATGTGTCTTTTGTTTGACGGCTGGTGTTTCAACATCCTCAACTTGAATAGAAGAAGGTCAGCCTGGTGGGGTCTGCCCTATGGTTATTCAGGAGCGCAACCTGGGGCCCCATGGAGGTGGCGGTGGTGGGGTGGCTGGGAAGGAGGGGATGGGAGAGGGAAAACCTCCTCCTCTGTCTGACTCCAGCCTATTTCAGTTTTATGGAAACCAGTAAACAAGCAAGCAAAAAGCAATCAAGAGCTCTTTTAAAGATGGCAGGGATGTAAACAAGCAGCTCAGGATGCTCTTTAGCTTGTGTCATTACAGATGTTCAGCACTCTAAATCTGTGGATGCAGCAGGAGCTGGAAGCAGACAGCAAGGAACTTTTCATTAGCTAAACAAAAACAGGATAAGCTCTCCTGGACGTCTCACTAAAAGAGAGGAGAAACATCTGCATGGATGTTTGTTTGGCTGCTCCGTGATCCCAAAAGTGGGACTTTTTTATATTCACACACACACACACACACACACACACACAGCTACAAACAAAACACCCTCTGTCAGTGACAATGGTTAGGAAAGGAAGTGGAACAGTAGATTTTTCCCCAACTTGCTCTTTTAGCTTCCTGGACAGATGTAGAGCAAATGAAAGGGAAGCCAAGTTGTGTTTAATCAACAACTGGCTCCAAAAATCAGACAGCAGGATGTTGTGAAGCCAACCCTCTCCAACAACAGAGATAACCTCAGATTTCTATCAAATAAAAAAAATCCACATCATACCTGTGATATAAGTTTAAAAGCACACTGAAGGTGGAGTTCTGCTCCGCGCACTGCAGTAAGTGACCGTGGAGCACCACAGTCATTCTGCGGCTGGCATCCTCTCAGCACCATGTGCTTTGAGCACATTTCAAGCTTTAGGCTAAAATATAAATAAATAAATAAAAACCAGACTCGCACGGACACAATTCATGCTGTGTGCAAAATGCGTAAAATGTGGAGCGCTGGAATAAAAGATCACCGCGGCTGCTGCTCCTACATAAACCGAAATGATAACCTGCTTTGACCGAACCCGCCGGTTCAGCCCAGCCTGCACACGGCGGTAATAAATAACAACAACAACAACAATAATAATGAGAATGTAATCACATGGTTTATTCTAACAGGAGGCTCCAGTGCGCCTCACTTCAAGCGCTCTCTATCTCTCTATTGTTGAGGAACAATCTGAGCCAAAGTGGAAACAAAACCAGGCGAGCGCGAGGAAATAATAAGCAAGTTTGCAGCCACTCACCGGGTTACGGAGCGCAGAAAGTCCTCGGTAAATGTCGCTTCTTGTTTGATTTTTCCGCTCGCTCTCTCTCTCTTTCACTCTTTTTAAATATCTTCCCCTCTCGCGGCTGCTGAGACTGGGCTCAGCGTCAGCGGCTGAGTAACTGAATAGACTCGGGGAGAGCGCAGTAAGTTGAAGTGTCAAATTACATTGGCTATTCTATTACCGAAGGGACCCGTGCTCGGTGGCTGCTGACAAAATGTGTCGCGGATTTCTTTCTTTCGTTTTCTGTTCTTTTATTCCCCTCTCTCTCTTTCTGAGGCCGGTGTCACCGGCAGACACCGGGAAGTGCTCGGGAGCCACCTGGATCAGAAATAATCGACTTTAACGCGCCAACTAAATATTTTATTCGTATTTCTTAGACTAAAATAAGAAAACATGGTTTGTTTTGTGCGATTAAATATGAGCTGATACATCACATTGTATTTCAAGAATAAAACCGTAAACATACTGTAAATGTATAATGTGTTGGGTTTTATTATAATGATTTGACCGCGCGCCCTGCCACGAGCGCACCGGCGCGCGCGCGATCCCTCCCGCGAGCCGCCCTCCGTGTTTTGCAGCTCGCCGCTCTCTGATGGAAAGCTCTGAATAACAAAGACATGTTTGAGAGAAGCAGCAGCAGCAGCGGCATCAGTAGCAGCAGCAGGCTGGGCTGAGCGCTGACGTCAAGGAGCCATGACTGAGCCAAACATCACACACACACACACACACACACACACACACACACACACACACACACACACACACACACACACACACACACACACAACTGGTAGTGGCTCTTCAAAGTTCTGATCGGGGTCAATTTGGAGTTTACACACTCTTACATAAAAACAACAACAACATCCAGATGAACTCCACTGAATCCTCACCCCCTCCCTCCCCTTTCCTCCCCTGGTTTTCTGGCCTGTGCATCCACCCCAGCTGTCTAAAGTTAATGGGCAGGGACAATAGGCGCCATTTGTCCTGCTAAAAGGTGACAGGAAGCATTGATTGTGGCCTGTCCCAAGCTTGTAAGCCACACATGAATTATCTAATGTCATATGTTTCCATAAATCTCAGATTGGAACATTTTGGGGTTGAATCCAGGACATGCATCATTTTATTGAGCTTTAAATCCAAATAAAACTCTTGATAAATAGATTTTTTTTCAAACACAATAGATCAAAATCATTGACTGAAAACATATGATCTTATAATAAACAAGATCAGAACAGGTAAAAACTAAATCACCCCTGATGCAGTTTAATTGGTTGATTAATTCTATTTAAGTTCCTCTTGAGCATCTTAATCAAATAGCTAAATAAAAACAAGGAACCACTTCATCTGTTCAATATTACAGCCCAATTAACTTCTAAAGACAATAGAACTGTGTCCCACTGATGTTCCTTCCTGTTTTCTGAAGGAAGTGTTTTTGAGATAGCTGGAATGAGAATCCAATTAATTATTAACAACATCTAGCCTCAGGTGTTTTCCCAGCTCATTTTAAACAAGCATCAGGGCAACTTTTGCTTTTGAAAAACGAAACCATCTCTAATTTTAGACCTGTTGAAATATATCTTTATAAAAATATTCTAAAATACTGAACAACTGCAATCCTTTAGGAATTCTAAAGCTGTGGCCAAAATATTTAGAATGACACAAATGTTGATTGTCACAAAGTTTTCTTCCTCAGTTTTTATGATAGCAATTCAATTAAATTCAGTTGCAAAGTCCATGAAAACATTTTTTTTCCTTCTATTTGAGAAGAAAGCTTCAGGGTGCTCAAGAAAGTCCAGCAATCACCAGGAAAGTTGATTTAGCAGCAGGATTAGGACGCCACCAGTGCAGAGCTTGATGAGGGTGTGAGTTCATCTGCACCCACAGTTCGGGGAATACGTTTGAAGGATGGTCTGGTGTAAAGAAGCTGCTTCTCGCTAAGAAAACAACAAAAGACAGACATGTTTTAGCAAAGGTCCAAGGATTGGAAAATATTCTCTGGTGAACACCTCAGACCCTTTCTGATACACTGGCATTCCAACACCTTCCACGAGAAAATCCTCCCAACCATCAAGAACAGTTTGGTGACCATAAGGCTAAAGCAATAATGTGGGTCAGAGAACAAAACATGAAAAATTAGAATTTATGTCCAGGTAACGCAGCAGACGGAGAACCTGAGGTCAGTCCTGAAGAGGTGAGAGGAAAAACAAAACACCACAAATTCTGACAAACTCCAAGTATTGGTCATGCAGGATGGAGCTGCCGTCAGTCAGGATTTGGTCAGGAATTTGATTGTCAGCATACAAGAAGGAATTGCAGACGTCTTGGAAAAAGAAAAACCAACACTGCAAAAAAGAACTGCATAAAGTTGATGCAACTGTCAATGAAAGCCTTTAACTTTTGTCCTCCTTTTGATTTTACTCCAATATTGAAACATTTGACAGAAACAAACATTACAATCTAAACATACTAAAGCTAAAACATTTGGAAAACAATACTTGTCTCGTTCTCCAAATGTTTGGCTTCAAATGTACAACTGCTCCAGTTTTATTTTAATCCATATGCATTTGCAATTTAAATTATTTTAAATATTTTTTCTACAAACTCAAAAGATTCTGTCTTTCCTTTCTTTAATCTTTCATATAAAAATCTTTTTTAAAAGTTATTTTTGTTTTTTTCAGTTTGTGTAACTTAGAAAAAAATATTTTTTTACAGATATCCTTATAGCAAAGTTATTAATAATGTGTTTTCCTTATTTTATGAGAGATATGAAAAGTGATTTACATTTTAATAAAGTTCCAGCTGGACCTGTGTCATGTGTATACATATACACTCACAAGTAAAAAAAAATAAAGATTTTTTTATTTGACATAATAATTATAAAGTATTAGGGCTACAGGAGCTGGGACACAATCTTAGCTGCCCCAGATTTTATCCAGTAAAACAATAATCCTGACTGCTAAATATTTTTTTACTTTATTGATAATCACTATACTGTAGATAATTTATTGATGCCCTGTTTACACCACGTTGTAAATGGGACCCATATAGCATATATATTGATTGTTTCACCTCCTTTGATCAGTGCATCATTCAGTAGATTTTCACAAAAGAATTTAATGATTTTCTTTCCTAACAGAATGGACAGGGAGCATACTGTCTATTCTACACATTATTTAAATAGAAATACAAGAAAATTGTATTTTTTAGCCTATTTGAGTTATCAGACTTCCAACTTATTGTCTTTAAATGTATATGTTGGCCAAATCCACCTGTTAAAATGCAGCAATAATTTTCCACAGACCTGCAGTGTTGTGAGTTTCATGAGCCCACAGAGTTCAAATAACTTAGTTCTGCTCTTGAGTATCAACAGTGAAGCTCATAAACCTTTAGATGGGCTTAAACTATTATGATGTTGGTTTAAAAAGCAGGAATGTGATCCGTTATTAGGAACCAGGCAGCAGAGAACATAATAGACTTTAAAACATTCGTCTTAACCGTGTTAAAAACCGTCAATTCTTTCATTTATCTGCCCAAAGTCGTGGCTTTTTCACTGATAAGAAACGTGTTAATAACGCGAATATATTTTAATTTAGCCTCGTCGCTCTTATTCTAATCATTTACTTCCTCAATGTGTCGCAGCAGGACAGTGCAGAGCAGAGCTGAGTGAAGTTAGCTTCCCACCCACGAATGGTTAGTGCTACGTTTGTGCTGGAAGCTGCTGAAGATGGTTTGATGAGCAGCATGCGCGCTGCCGCTGGAACACAGACAGCAGCAGCGGTTAGGCAGAAATTTGCATTCTTGTCCGGGTGGAAATTGGGAGAAATTCGGGAGAATGGTGGCTCCGGGAGATTTTCGGGAGGGGGCGCTGATATTCGGGAGTCTCCCGGAAAATTCGGGAGGGTTGGCAAGTATGGTGAGCATGGGGGCCCACCTAGATGGCTTGTACCTAGGGCCCAGAATTTGGTGCTAGGCCCCTGTACGTGAGTGTGGAATGAGTGGAGGACCCAGGTAAAGGCAGAAGTGGTGTGGTTCGGTGTGACAGAGAACCGGATGGTCCAATCGTTGGTTTCGATCCGAGCCGTGTTATTGGCAAAGGTTTTTAGACAAGAAAACCACTTCATTATTATATATATTTTTAATCTCCACAACACATTTATAGATATAATATATTAGAACGTTAAGAGGCATGAAAAATGTTTTATGCTGGCTTGTTTTGCAGATTTGCATTTGTAGCTTTAAGGATGTTACCAACTAAACTTCAAAACAACTCCAAAGTAATATCAATCACCTTTTTTCTCCTGTTTGTGATGTCAGAGACATGATCCTGTCAGTTCTGATCATAGTAAAGCAACACCTCTCTTAAAGTAGTCTGACATCTTTGATGAACACCAGCCCTCAGACAGATGCAGTGATCCAATTATAGAGGAGAATCAAAACTGGGTCAAGGAGATCCAGTCAAACACAGTTTGGGGGGGTGAAGAAAATCTAAAAGTGAAGTGGTGATCAGCTTAGCTGAGCTCAGAAAGTGTAGATATCAGATGTACTTGACTTGCTTCAGTGGCATGAACATGGAGGACCGGTGGTTAACGCTGTCTCACCGCGGCTAACCCAACACAGGTCTAAATGAAGTTTCTGTATTCAGCTCATGTTGACTCTGGGTGCTTTCTCCTGTCAACATTGGTGGATTAGAGACCAGGAAGCTTCTCACCTTAAAAGCATGCAGCAGAGTTGGAGATCATTAACAAAAATGTTATTATGGATTTATAAATGTGTTTATTTAATTGGACCTTTAACTAGAGGGAAAAATCCACGAGCACAAAAAATGTCATTTTAGTGTGGACTAAAGTGGAGGACTAATCAACCAAAGGAAGTTAGTTAAAGTGTTAATGAGTATCGCTACTGTGTTAAGTGGCTAATTAATACTGGTTAAAACTATTTTATCACATCATGAAAAGCTGTTTCTCTGATTTGTATTCATTTCAGACTTCACTCTGCAGTCGGCTCAATTTGTTCTGCTCAGAATGAAAGCTAATGATTAGAGCTCCTCAAGCCCCATCGTGTGTTTTATTAAAGTTTAAACCAACACAAAACCTGCATGTGTGAGTCTGTGGCTTTCATCAGTACAAACAGCTGCTGATTGAGTCAGTGATGATCACTGAAACTTCACCACAGCCAATTCAGCTAAAGATGCATTTGATCGTGTTTTGAACAGATTCAACACATTATTCTGTTACTAATCTGAGGGACTAAAATATGTGCAGCCAGCCAGTCATTACTGCCAAATGCAATTACAACACAGTCAGAGTCTTTGCCTTTTAATGCCTCTTTTTCTACCACATCGTGAAGCAAGACCCCTGATTTTTCTGGAATACACCTCATGATATGTCAGGCTGTTTCGATTGTCCTTCAACAAGAAAACAGAAAAAGAGCAAAGGTTCAGAAACAACAATTCACTGTAACATGTAACACAAAAAGTAACAAAATGGTAAAAACAACACAAAAAATGAGAAAAGAAACAAAACTTCAGAAAAAATTATGTCTGTGCATGCATGTGTGCAGGCGTGTGTGTGTGTGTGTGTGTGTGTGTGTGTGTGTGTGTGTGTGTGTGTGTGTATTGGAACAAAAATTTAAAAACGCAAGAAGAAAACAAAATACAAATGTCAAGAGCGAGTCACCCCCATTTCCCAAATCAACTTTTTTTGCTGATAAATGGTAACTGGCCTGTATTTGTATAGCGCCTTCAAGGGTTCTACAACCCCCCAAGGTGCTTTATAACACAATCAGTCATTCACCCATTCACACACACACATTCATACCCTGTTGGTGATGAGCTACATTGTAGCCACAGCTACCCTGGGGAACATTGCTGTTGGCTAAGAGGTACCCAGTGATGTTGCCAGTACAGTAATACATGGCTGCACTGCACTGGACTGCAGCCACGCCTCCAGCTGGCTCAGCCACTCACGAGCCGATTAAAAAACGATAGGGCTCAGAGCTGCTTGCCTCATTTAAAAAACATCCTCCACCCTTTCTTCTAGTGAACAGAAAAGAAAAAATCCGCCAGCGTGCTGGTGTTTCTCTGCTCCTCTGACAGAGCATTGTGTCTGTGTGTGTGTGTGTGAGTGCGTGTGTGTGTGTGTGTAAGCGTGTATGTGTGCGTTTGTTAATGGCTTGTTTCTCCAACGGAGAAACTCAGAGAGTGCACACAGGGAGGGGATGCTGTCAGCTGCCCTCAATCGGGCTGCCAGGTGACGCCTCCTTTAGGTGCATTTTTCAAACAGGAAGTGTGAGTGAAGACTCTGGCAGCGAGGTGTCTGGCTCTTTAATAACTAAACACTGCAAATGTTTTTACTCCAATTTCAGTACCTTAATTGCTTAATTTTCTGCTCCTTTTCAGTGTCAGATTTTCAAAAGCTGGAGGCACAAAAACACTAATGAAATTAATCAAGTCTTTGCTAGTCGTACCATTTTTTAATAAGATCACAATCTAAATACAGAATTCTGTCACAAATACACCAAACACAAAAATGACAGAGAAGGAAAATATTTCTCCCTGTGAGCTCTTAGGTCCTGACAGATGAAGCACAAATGCACACCTTAAAACTGATTAGAACATCTGACTTTTTTCAGAGAGAAATCACGTTCAATAATTTTTTACCTTGGTGTTTTGTTCTTATCAGACCAGGATTACATCTTTTTAGTTACACCCTTTTAAAAACAAGTCTTTGATTTTTTTTTCAATGAAAAGTTTCAGTCCCAAAAGTCACTTTGTGAGATCTGTGAGAATTAGGTGCATAACTTTAATTATTAGAGTAAAACAAAAGCATGCCGTGGCTTCTTTGGGGTACAAGAAATAACTTCTGGGTTGCTCCTGTTTACTGGCTTCAGTTCTTTAAATAACTCTGTTTTGTGAATATTTCACTGTAGCATTCTTAAAGTGACAATGTGTAGTTTTTACCGTTAATCTCTGGAAATATCCATTGAAATGTTGTTGAAAATGAATAAAATGACGTCCAGTCGATGAAAAATATTAGCGGCTTTGTAATATATAACCATAAAAATCGGGTCTAAAATACATAGGGCGCGGGTCTAAGTTTAGATGATTGGCTGGACGTACGACTTACGGAAGTTACGTTACCACGTTCGAAAAACATTTAGGCAGTAAGAAACATGAATTTAAATAACAAAACTGCTAAACTCTTTCCAAAACCTTTGTGAAAGCACAGAATCAAAACAGCTATGCGCTATATTTTGGCCGAGTGGTATTGCCGTAGTGTGACGTCATCAGCAGGCGCAGGACCCTGAGCAGATCCAGAACCTACGCTGCCAGAAAACTAGCATCAGCCTTGCATTCTCTTGATGGAATTAACTAGGATGAACTAGGAAGGACTACCAAAGTCTGAAGAGTCACGCCGAGGTCGCATGCTTTCTTCTCGACAGGTAACACTTACCGTAATGTTTTTTTTAAACTAGCAACAGTTACAGTGATATGGTGTAAAATTACCCTGAAATATATGTACTGCTGCCCCCTATCACCAGGAAACTACACACTGTCTCTTTAAATATTGCTCCTTTAAAATAGATCAACTTTTAAGATTTGCATTTTCTGACATTTTCATTTCTAAACTTCCAATTATAAAATGTGTTTTTTAAAACACATTACCTGCCTCCCCTGCTTCTCTCTAAATAAAAACAGCACAATGCAATCTTTGAAAGCACAGGCAGAGATGTCTAAGTTTTTATTTACAGTTCCCACCTGGTTCATGAATGAACAACCACCAGGCTCCAGAGACTAGCCCACATCCTCCGCAGCCAACCAACCAACCTCTGGCTGTCCTCCAGTCAAAATGTGTTCTCAGCGCACACTTTCCCCTGCTGCGGACACTCACACCGCTCAGTGATATGTGTTGTTTTGGAGTTCCCCGAGGGTATAATTACGACGATTCCCAAGCACTGTGTTGGCAAACTTCTTTCTTTAGACCAAACTTGAAAATGACTAGAGACGAGTGTGTGCTTTAATTTTCACAAAGCCATTTTAGTTCATGTGGATTCGTCTCTAAACAGATGTGTTATTGAGGCTGTGTTGAGTTGTGTGACTGCACTGCAGAGTCTGAGGAAAAGGAACAAAAAAAAAGGGATGGCGGGAAACAGCAGGGCAATTATGAGGCGGAGGACAAGGTTGTGCAAACAGAGGAGACTATTGCACTGGATCTGACAAAGACATGAGGGAAATGTGCTGATCCCTATTGATTCTCATTACAGACGGAGGAAGAGAAGAGACATACTGGTGAAGCACCTGACAATTTTCTCTTCTCATTTTGGCCTCAGACTTTTTCGCTTTTTTAGCAGCACCAGCAGAAAGCCGGCTGCTGACACCCCATGCTGCTCTGCTTTTTGGGGGGGGGAGAACGAGGAGCCAATCAATGTGAACTCACACAGAGGAGGGGGGAGCATTCAGAAAGCCAACTGTTCCCCCAGGCCATTGGGCAATGAAGGAGCAGCAGAAGCAGGCAGACAGTGCAGGGCGAGGAAAAAGGCGAGGGGTTTGACAACATGTTTCCTTTGCTGCTGGAATAACACAGTCGCTGCAACGCTGACGTGCAGCAGCAAGCGTAACGCTGACAACAGTTCACTGCATTTATTTTAAAGAAAGGCTGAACTTGAGCTACAAGTCTGCATGCTTTAAAAAAATGGAAAAACACCAGCTATGAGGTGTCAAGTTAAAAGTCCAAACTGGGAATATTTGATGAAAAGATATTTAAATGTGAGTTTAATTAGTTCTGATTAACTCTGTGTGTTCATTTAATAAGAAAGCTTAAAGAAAAATGTTCTTTTGCAGCAACAAATCACTCAAACAGCAAGAATATTACTTATAAAACAGCTTAATAACTGATTACATATCAGAACTCCTAATAGGGCTATGCAATAAATCGAAAATTTATCGTTATCCAAATTTCTGACTCTAATCGATATCATTTTTCCCAAGTCAATAAATTTGGTAATGAAAAGATGTGTGTAGGTTGGCGACGTTCATGTCCCTTTAAGAAGCTCTAGTCACATGACAACGTAATACACGTGACAGCCCCACTTAGTGGACAACTTTTGTTTTTGCGCATACATGTAGTTATCGTCCATCTATCGTTATCGAGGTGAACTCCTCAATATATCGTGATATTCAGGATTCGAATTACGGGGGAGCAAAAGGGAGCCGGGCTCCCCTGGAAGCCCTCAACTTACACACCCAGGGCCATTTCAAGGCATTTTGGGGACCAAAGTAAAGTAGCCCCCCCAGCCCTAACTCCTAATAAGGTTGAATTTTCAAGTTTTTCTTTTATATATTTAATTAGAGACATTTAAATGAAAGGCCTAGCATTCCTTGAATGTGGCAATACCACTTGCCACCATTTATACCAGAGTTTCAAAAGAGAATCATATGTGTAGGTAAGACACTACCACACCAAATCTCAGCTCCATGTCTGAAAAACTGAGTTAAATACAGGTACATTACCTGTGGTACACACATCTTCAATTTAGTTTACCCCTAAAGCTAATCAGACATACTCTTATTTGGATTTATCAAAAGTGGTTTGTGAGGTGAGGTTGACTCCAAAAACAAACGGTTGACAGTCAGAGTAAGGTGTTGGGATGACTCATGACTACTACACCAAGGTGGTTGTTCAACTTCTATAAATTTGACTGAACATTTATTTATTTCTATCCAGCTTAAATAGACCGATAGCCTATATATCCTAGCCTGGCAAGCCATCCTATATATGTGAATATATAATATAAATATAAACTTTGCAAGGCAAGTATTTGGTCTAGTTCACTAGGCTATATTTATCCAGCAGGGGAATTCAACTGAATTATTTTAACCCTTTAATGTCCTCATCAAGAATATAAGTTATTAAAGATTTTTCTTTTGTATTTGTAGTCATTTGCAGAAATAAGGTTTCAAATTCAACCTTTACTAATAATATTTAAAAAATATTAATATTAATGGAGTAATTATGTAATAATGTTTTACTTTTTACAAACATTTTCATATTAAAACATCAGTTTCTTCTTCAGTATGTCTGTTTAAATCATAACTCTTCATCGCATCCATTAAGGAAACAAATACAGTTTCTTATAGTTTACTGATGTGAACAACTGCCCACAATATAAAGCCCAATAAGAGGTTTGTTTCAGCATGTCAACACATTTTTATGAAGTATTTATTTAACGCAGTAAAGTTTAGATATGGAATGGTGTGTGTGTGTGTGTGTGTGTGTGTGTGTGTGTGTGTGTGTGTGTGTGTGTGTGTGTGTGTGTGTGTGTGCGTGTGTCTACTTTGTCTTCTCAATCCCCAGTGAGTCGTAGCGGATGGCTGCTCATACTGAGCCAGGATCCTCTGGAGGCTTCTTCCTGTTAAAAGGGAGTTTTCCTCTCCACTGTCGCTACATGCTTGCTTAGTATGAGGATTGTTGTAGTCAGTGACTCGATGCAATCTGCTGGGTTCCTTGTATAGGAAACATTTTTACTGATTGGCTTAATGAACTGAACTGTATTGGAATGTTTACTTTGTGAAGTGCCTTGAGATGACTCTTGTTGTGATTTGGCGCTATATAAATAAACTGAAATGAATTGAATTTCAACATGGAATTTTCAACTAAGTTCAGAATTGTCTCAGTCTGAGCTGACTCCTGAACAAATTAGTATTGTGTTTTTTTTATATATATATAATTTCTGACACAATCATATAATCAGAAGCATAACATTTAGGATTTTTGTTAGAATTCCAGTCTCACTGTTATAAAATGTTTCCACAAAAGAGAATTAGCCCATTAAATGATGTAAAAACACTTTAATGTTGAGATTCTGTGGTTTGCAAGATAATTAATGTGGAAAAACTGTACAGCTCAATGTGATAATGGAAAACCTGTTTACAATCTGCATTCATATTTTGCTCTTTTGAATTATATCCTCACAACAAATAACCATTAAAAAGCAGAGAAAGTGGAGTTTGATGTGAGAAGGTTGCACACTTCTTTTCACATTGGTTGGTTAGATATTTTCATTTTTCTACGAAACTTTGATTATTTGTTGTCAATATGTGCCTCAGCCTGTTATCTGTGTGTGTGTGTGTGTGTGTGTGTGTGTGTGTGTGTGTGAGTGAGATATGCTCTGTGTGGTAGACTCAGTGGGCGTTCCACTTAATAAAATCACTTAGTAAAACAATTCCCACCTTGACATCTCTGCTCTCCTTTCAGAATAAAAGGTTCTGGGGTTTTGTGAGCTGCAGAGACGTTTTGTTTTTCTTTAATATATATTACCTGATGGGTGTGGGGGTGGGTGGAGTTTGTGTGTATGTGTGTATGTGTACGCGTGTGTGTAGGGGGGGTGTTAACTAGCTGTTTCCAGCCTCATTATTCTTCCACAACTGCAGGGCAGAATGAAAAGTCAATTACAGTCGAAGCAAACCACATTTGTCAAAAGCGTGTGCTCGTAATATACACTGCAGAATTATTTTCTGCTAAATTTAAGCATTTAATTACTGGTAATGTGTTATAAGGCTTGATTATATTGCCGTTTCATGAGCTGCAGTAATGAAAAAAATTAAATAAAAGCTTCTCTCCCAGTTGGCAATTCCTCAACAATATCAGAGCCAGTCTGTCCGGTTCTGTGACATTTAAGTAAGATGCTCTTGTTATCACTGAGGATGGGTTTCAGCCACTCAGCTGGGAAATGTCACCTGCTTCTTAAGGTCAGATTGGATCTCTCCTGTTATTTTTCATCAGAGGAGCTTAGTTATGACAATTTTCTCCTACATTATCCTTAGAACTGATCGGAGGTGGCATCTGCAACGTAATTCATAGAGATGAATGTTATCCGTAGGCAAGCACCAAGCTGCTGAAGAATAATTCCCTCGCAGGTATTTTGTGTATTTTCAGTTAGTGGTTTCTCATTTTTCAAAGGTTCCATAGAGTCGGAGTGAACTTATGAACTTGTTGCAGGTCTTGCTCAAATGTGACATAGCAATAATAATAGGAGAGCAAGAGCTTTTCCATTAGAGGGGAAAGCACACGCTGTGTTCCTTTACTGAAACATTTCTTGTTGCTTTAATGCATTGTGGAGTGCTGAGAAAATCCATCTCTTCTAGAATGGAGATCTCCCAGTGTTACTGTTGGTGCAAACAGCCGAGTGCAGAAAGAAGCTCTCGCTGTTTTTCCAAGGAGTTGACACTAAAAGCTGCTGTTTCCCTCTGATCTTTTAGAGCACTGGAACATTTCTTTGCAATCAAACAACTGCTGCTGAATTCTCACCTAGCTTTGGGCTTGCTACCTGCAGGAAGCAGGGGTTACCACTGAACAGCAAGACTGGATTTGAAATTTAAGGCATTTAAAAAGGGAGGATAATTAAATTTGAGAAAAACCACTTGTGGTCTCTGCTTGACCCTTTATGGGGCACTCATTGAAATTCAAATATGGCAGCTCTGATTTTCATGCTTTGATTTAACCAACTTCATTGAGTTTAACATTTACAACACATATATCCTTATTTAGCACAACTAGCCAACCTTCTGAGGTGAGAGTTTCATTAACCTAGCATTGTTAGTTTTAGAGATCTGACTGTAAACATTAGGAGAGCTCAAGCTCCAGGAAAGGTAGTTTTCCAGTTCTGCAAACACACCAATTTTTAACGCGTCACAGACCCGTGCTGATTGGTCGAATGACGCCATGGCGCAAACTGTGACTAGCTTGATCTCTGATGATTGGTTGGGTGAAATCCTGTAATTCTAAAAGTCTGTGAAAAGGCACACTGACATCATTTATGATGTGATTGGAAGTGTCTAAATATAGATGCTGGCCCTATAAAGGGTTAAGTTGTTTAATTGTATATGAATTATACGTTATATATTATAGCTGTTTGTTTTACTGAATAGTCTTTCATTATCCATCATATAAAGAACTGAAACAATAAAAGGTAATAAATATGTAATTAGAGGTAATTCTGCTGTAACATATATGTTGCACAGGAGTGCTTTCAGGTCCCGTCTACACAACTCCAGATATTTTAAAAACACAGGCTAAGTGCTTCAGAAAATGAAGAAAAAAACATATTTTTTCAAGTTCATGAAAATATCTTGTTCACTTATTTCTAAAATAAATAAATAAATAAATAAATAAAACACTTAAATGCCCATTGATTCAAAAATGCCAGGATCGTCTATTTAAAAACCACAGTTTGAAAAAAAAATTCTTAAACTTACAGGATGTACAATTTGAATCATTCTTTTCAGCATGCAATTAAAGTTTCATGATTTCATGATGAGAATCGAGTGGGGCAAAGGGAAAAAAGGACAAAAACTTTGTAAGGTACAAAGTAAAAGCAGGCATTCTTAAATTACCGTAACTCTATAGGCCATGTAGTTTTTTTTCAGCTGTAGTTCATTTGATCTGTTGTGGCAACGGTGGCAAAGGAGTTATGTGCCCATCTCAAAAATGGAGGTTTGTGGAATAAATTCCTGCTCAGTCTGTCGCTGTCGTTGTGTCCTTGGGCAAGACACTTAACCCACCTTGCCTGCTGGTGGTGGTCAGAGGGACCGGTGGTGTCAGTGTACAGCAGTCTCACTTCTGTCAGTGAGCCTCAGGACAGCTGTGGCTATGATGTAGCTCATCAACACCAGCGTGTGAATGTGTGCGTGCATGGGTGGATCACTGATCACTGATTGTTAAGTGCCTTGGGGGGTTGTAGAACCCTAGAAGGTGCTATACAAATACAGGCCAATTACCAATTACCACTGCTGTGTTTCCCAGAGGTTTGTTTGTCATATATTAGATTTGGGTTATATTTTGTAAATAACTGGAAGGAATGCCTCTTCCAGAAAGAAACAACATCCCTCTAGATTTACTGAGGAGGATCCACATGTGGACAAAATAGTTTTGCCATCACAACCACTTTTTACTTTTCCTCTGCTCACAAGCCAGGGGAGGAAAAGGTGCACTCTGTGCAAAAAAAAATAATCAGTTCCTGGATGTGCAAAGAGAGCAACATTGGGCTCTGTCTGCAGCTAGACAGCTCTAAGAAGGTTAATTTTGCATCCCGGATGAGAAATGCAAGTGATACTTTTTCAGATGAGAAATAGTACTTGACCCATACTACCTATATTTTAATTCTGGTGAATTCCGACCTCATTTAGTAACTAAATACTACTCTCCCTTTTGCGTTTTTTTTCTACAGTCTTCTCTTGGGGAATGCATCTTCTCTCTGACAGCTGTTGATGACTATTTGCGTACTGAGACTTCAAGCTATGTTCCCCTACCGTGCACCCAGAAGACGAAGCTCCAAGAAATGGGGTGGGGAGGGGGGGTGTCATATTATGTAGCCCCCCCATTGGCTGCAATAAATTCTTAAAATCTTCCAGTCCATTCCATTTTGAAAAATATCTTTAAATATTTCAGTTTTTCTTACCATAAACTTTATTTTTAAGTG
The DNA here is from genome assembly GCA_006937985.1 of Aphyosemion australe. Taxonomy (NCBI): domain Eukaryota; kingdom Metazoa; phylum Chordata; class Actinopteri; order Cyprinodontiformes; family Nothobranchiidae; genus Aphyosemion; species Aphyosemion australe. Next base: position 331,583 of record SSNS01000359.1, read on the forward strand.
TTCAGGAGATGCAAAAGCAGCGGAAAAATCTCTGCTAAAAATGCCCAAATTGGTGCGGAAGGGGAATTAAGGCGTTCACCCCCACCCATAGCTTGCTTTGATGAATTACCTGAGTTCTAAGATGTCTTTTATGTAGATTTGAGCTATACAAAAATGACAGAACTATACAATTTTACCATAAAAACAGCATATATATATATATATATATATATATATATATATTATTGTATCCATTTCATAGGAATCAGGGCTGGTCTGTAGCGTGTTCTGAACCCATCGTCTGACTGATTATTTAAAGACAGCTTCAGTGTTGGTGGCTTGTATCAAAATATAAGTTTCATGAGCCCAACTCAAAACTATGGGTCAATAACAGATTATTTTTAATAAATCACCACACTACCTCTTCAGTATTCATATTTTTGATTTTTCTTTGACACTGCCAAATTATTTATTTTCTGTATAAAATTGCAGCTCTTACCCTGATCCTCCATGTACCCAACAGCAAATCAGCAGAAAAATCTGTTGCATGTAATCTTCCTTTTTGTTTGCTTTGTTTATTTTTTTCTGTAACAGGAAATCAAATCTGAGCAGTTTGAATAATCATACACAAGCTGAACAGCCACTTCCCATATGTTTCCTTAATAAAAGCATTCCTGAATGATTCCAACTGTGAGAAGATGCAACAACATGTGAAGCCCCGTGGAGGGCAGCAGTACCTGTTTGCAAATGCACACATGACATGAACACACACACACACACACACACACACACACACACACACACACACACACACACACACACACACACACACACACACACACACACACACACACACACTTGTACAAACACCTGATGACAACATCCACTTCTGCAGCTTCATAGCTGCTCTGATCCACAAGTCTGTTTTGGAGGGGTTGCTGGGCAACAGGCTTCACAAACATGGGACCTTGCATGTTGTAAGTGAAGGCAACAGGGACTCAAACACGTGGATAAAAGAACCAAAGGGTATTGGCAGACGGGGGGGCAAAGAAATGATCGTTTAACATTTTGGTTTAGGACTTTTAGAGATTCAGCACAATGAAAAAATGTAAACTGTATAACAACAAATCAGGAAAAAAGATCCGTCCCAGCTCATCTATGGAACAAAGGTGAGTTTTAACAGATGAGAAATGTGATGTAATGTCCAAGCCCTATAATGTATGTTGGAAAATGTACCTTTTGTTTCTGTTAAAATGTTTCTTTAGTAGCCAAAAGAAAAGCATGAAGCTAGCCAGTCGGTTTGGTTTTGACGTGTTGCACCCTAAAATATCATCAAAGAACTCAATACCCCTGAGTAAAAAACCCTTCAAAATATAGGAATAGATATAAAATATAAACATCACCTCATGGTTTCAAAAATATTAAAAATAAGCCAATGCTTATTAAAAAATAATTTTGGTAACACTTTACAATGAGTCCCTTTGTTAACGTTACTTAGTGCATAATTAAGCATTAATAAACTATTAAATAAAGTATTAACGACTGCTTAACCATATGATTACTAAGCAGACACCCCACCTGGCCCTTTCTCCTAACCTTAAGGATACTTCCATTTTTTTTTGGTTCTTCACTTATACACAGAGTAAGTAGAGCTTGTTTTTACCTTCTTTCTGACATGTTTCGGCTCTCGCTGTTGCCTTCATCAGAGTATCGCCGATGATGGTGGCGTCACTTCCATCTCTGGTTATCTGTGGGCACCTTCTCCGTTGATCACTATGTCCCATGATTGGTCCAGTGTGTAAACTCCTTTGTCCCTGTTCATGGTCCTGGGTCCATGTCTACTTATTTCAATCATTTCCTTTATCCATCTATTACATTACTGTTGTTCTGTGTTTATGATCCATGTATTGTCCCAGTCCATTATATGATTTTTTCTTGTGCAGTGGTCTGTTATAGTTGATTTCTTCATTGTACTTTCTTCCTCTTGTTTTGCTGCTCTTGTGTGTCTTCGACTTGTTTCTTTCTCACACTCCTTTTTATATTCTATTTTTCATGTGTTGAGTTGGCGTCCTGTTTCCCCTATGTACGTTTTATTGCATAGTTTGCACGGTATTTCGTATATGACTCCACACTTTTCCTCAGATGATATCTTGTTTTTTGGGTGTACTAGTCTTTTTCTTACTGGCATATATGGTTTTGTTGACAAACCAGTTAACAAAGCAATGAAGGAGTATACACACTGGACCATTCATGGGTGTCATGACCCTGTCCTGATCTCCTCAGTCTTCTACTGCCAGCAAATTAACGGAGACGGAAGTGACGCCACCAACATCGGCGATACGCTGATGAAGGCGACAGCGAGAGCCGAAACATGAAAGTAAGAAGGTAAAAACAAGCTCCATTTACTGTATATAAGTGAAGAACCAAAAATAATGGAATCAGATAAGGAACACAGAACGAATGTAACAAAGATGCTTAAGGACACTTAATAGTTAACAATAATGGTAATGTTAGTAAAGGAATCCTTTGTTTATTAATGCTTAATAATGCACTAAGTATCGTTAATAAAGGGATCCCTCACTAATGTAAAGTGTTACCCTAATTTCATCTGATTTATTTATTATTAAGACTTGTGTCTCATTTAAAGCATAATGATCAACTAAAATGACCCAAAAAGCTAATTTTCTCTATGATTCAAGTCCTCAATCTTATTTTAGCAACGGGTTCTTATGATCATATAAAAATTTAAATATTTTTACATTCCATTATTATTACTCTAATAGTAATATTATCATGTTACTGTTCATCTATAGTCTTATTTGCTGTAAGAAAATCCTAAAAAGAAAACGTATTGTCTTTTCATTGATGTGGCGGTCAAAAGGTTAGGACACACCTTCCTTATTGTCTGTCTAAATATAGACATTTTTGTAGTTTTTGTAGTTTTACATGCATACGTTTTTTGTCGTGACTACTTTTCATGTAACTGATTCTTGTGTCACTACAGATGTTCAAGGCGAGACTACAAAGCACAGAGACAAGCTGGATTTTATATATCTAAAATCTGATGCGGCTCCTCCTTTTTTAAGACGATATAGATTTTCTGCCACTGATTTGAGGAGTTAGGTAGGATCCAGAATCCGCTGCTTCTAAAGGTTGCAACCAGTGGATTTTCAGTGCTGGGCAGGATAAAAGGTTGCACCACCCCGTCTAAACTTTAAGCTGACATTTATCTTCGCGGCTGCCCTGGAATCCTGTTTTTCAACTGCAAAACGTTTCTGCTAATGACGAGCTGCTCCAGCTTAGGTGAGGAGGTATAATCGCCCATTGAGCAAGATTTGTTCCCCTTGTTTTCAATTCCAGCCTGATCAAATTGGATGAGTCTCTTGTCCCATTTCCACAATCTACTCAGCAGACGCCGTGTGGACAGCACACAGCTTTAACAGCAGTACTGTGCCGAGACTGTCCACAAATCATCTTCTTAGCCCTTCCATCAGGCTCCCCGCATTTGGCCAGAGCTGATAAGGCCCCGCCAAAATGACCGCGGGGTCACAATTTAACCACTGAAGTCAATGGCAGGAATAGACCACTGTGTCCATCAAAGTGTAACTTCAGGCTGTCCCCTTCACAGTGTTGTCATTTCCCCGGCAGTGGGAAGCTTTGAATTAATCTGGAAAACATGGTGGGAGAAAGAGGGAGAGATATCTCAGGCGGCTGTGCAGACTGACACTCCGATTGGCCTCTATTTCGAACGCACTGTCAAAACATTCACCAGGGTGGAAATGTATTTACAGAACTGCACCTGAGCGACAGAATGTCTGCAGAAGAGGGCCACAAACACCTGTATTAAAAATCTTAAGTTGATTACCAGCAAAAGGTCATCTGATCTTGACTCAAACGTATATGTTTTTGTTTGAACTTAAACACAAAAGGAGTTTTTCTTTCTACCAGAAAAGTTTGGTTTGTGTCTCGATAACACAAACTTTCATAAAGATCTCAGAGCAAGCATCACACAAAGGCTTGAAGCCAGAAAAGGTGTTAAAAACTCCCCCCAGGAGTGAGCATCCTTCTCACCAAAAGCAGAACCTTTAGGAAGTGAAAAAATAACCCAAGAGTAAGAACAAAAAGGACTCCTCTGGGGAAATAACAACCTGAGCTATCTACGACTCTTTTGAAACCTGATCTGTGCGAAGCTGAAACAAATGCTGAACAGTTTGACACAGAAAAGTAAAATAGTTTGCATGAAACTTAAAAGAAACACCAGTGTACACAAACACCATATCTCTATTCTAATAGTGAAGCACGGCAGAGGCAGAATCATGGTCTGCAGATGGGTTTTGGTACCTCACAATGGTTAGATTTGTTTCAAGATATCTAACACAATCCCTTTTTAAGCTGCAGGCTATAAGACTGAGTGACACAAAGAGAAAAAAAACCTATTATAAAAAACCTTAATATTGATATAAATATGTTTACAATATTAATACCTCACATTATATTCTAACCATGACTGACTCAAACAAATAAAACTTGCAAAAAGAAAAAAATATCCATTGTTTTTTCAAAATTTAAAGGTTTATAAGATAACCCAACATTAATTGGCACTTATTTGTCACAAAAACTGAATATAGTTCACTTTAACCAGGATAACAGAATATATAATAGGACAAATAATGCACAGACATTCAAAGAGCAGACAATTGCATCACTGCACCATCTGTCATGAGAGGATTGCATGGTTTTTTGAAGAGATTGCACAAGCCAGAAAACTGTATGATAAGTGTGCACGTGCGTTCACTATCAAGAAGTAAACGTCCAGTCAATGAAAACACAACAACTCTTAATAAACTTGGCAAGAAAAGGTCATTTAATCCAAGATGCTGATGCTGCAGCCTTTGCTCTGCGTGTAACAGAAGAAAAGAGGATTTTTTAATTTAAATTTCTCTGTTTTACATGGTTGATATTTGCTTCTGAACACACACACACACACACACACACACACACACACACACACACACACACACACACACACACACACACACACACACACACACACCCTAAAACCCTGGAGAAGCTGAATCTTCCGTGCCAACTGTCAGCGGTGCCTTTTGTTGTTTCATAATGATGATCAACGGCTTCCTTCCACGAATCTTTCCTCTTTTCTACTTTTGCAGGGATCTGTGTTTCCTAACCGATAAAAGGCTTTTTATGGTCCTACTTTTCTCTCCTAATACGAATTGTTTGACGTGTGTTGTCTCCTATATTTCCATGACCCCTCCTTGAACCCAACACATCCATTTTAATGCGGTGGATAAACAGCACAGAGCTGGTCTCTGCTCTGAGACCTCTTGGCACTCGGCTCGACGCTGAACGAACACTTATCCCCGTTCACTCGCATCAAATTCATTTTCTGGCATCGGTGAGAAGCGGCGCCGTGGTCAGATCATTTCGAGTCAAGGTAAACTGCCTGTAATCTACGCCATGAAACAAGATGAAACGTGAAATATGTTGGAACACAATGACAGGTGTGTGTGTGTCTCCTTTTCCAGTCTTCCCCCTAACTTCCTCTCATTTTCTCTCACTCTCAATCACTTCAGCTCAAGTAGCACCATAACCCCCCCCCAAAGGCAATTACCATGACAACAGCAGTCAGAATTTGCACCACAGTAATTAGTAGGGGTAAGAAAAGGAGGAAATTATGTGTTTTTTTTGTCTGAGAATCGATATGTCACATGTTAGACTGGAAGGTGCAACCCTGGGGACGAACCTGTGGGTAGAAACAAGGAAATTAAAAATAACTGATCTGCAGCTGCAGACAAAGAGAAAAGCAGAAGGTTAGTAGTAACAGGTATTAAGATCTCCATTAATCAGTATGATACGGTGGAACCGATGAGTTGAACAGCCCTCCTCTTCACATGATGTCATGTCTGTAGTAAAAAAATGATGGTTGCAAAGGGAGTGCTTCTACTCTCAGCAGGACCACATAAAATACCATAAAACATCATCTGATGAAGAGACTCTTTAGTATGTAAACACTCTGTAAGGCTCTTGATTCCTGAGCAGGGAGAGAAAGCGGTGGTGCTATTTGTTTCCTTTATTCCTGCTTCTTGTTGAAATTCCCAGCATAAAGCGTTGTGAATCTCATTGCCCCGGATAGCAGCGTGTTGGAGGTGTGTGCAGGCTCACCTCCAGCTTTGCTCAGCCGCTGTAATAGATGTGTTTGTTGCTAAGTGGCGGTTGTAATGGGATGCTTGTTTGCCTTGCTCGGTGCACTTTCATCCTTCACTGTAGTGCTAATACGGCGCAGCAATTTGTCTCCCGACTGCAGCGCCGTTTTGGTATAGGCGAAGAAAACAAAGACGCAGAGGCATCACCCTCCGCTCTGTGTTTATGTTGTGTAGAGGGTGTTGAGATTTTGTAAGTCATTTGCCACAGGAGAAGAAGGAAGCGGGTTAAAAGGCCTTGTCCCCTTTTGTCTAAATCTATCATTCCTGCTGCCGTTTGAGCAGGAGAAGGTGCAGGTTGCTCAGATGGAGAGGCAGTCCCTGTGGGCTGCGGTCCGAACTGCTACCACAGCGCTTCATAAAGAGGAAAAGACTGAGATATAAGCAGAGGTGGAAAGAAGGGTAAAGATAGCACCAGGGCTCATCCCACACACTCAGCCTGTCACTTGCCTCAGAGAATCATTCAATCATGTGTAATCTTCATCAGCAGTCTCCAACAAAAAGTCCCTTTTGCACAAGCATGGCTCTCATTCAGAGGGTTCCTTTGTGTTGCATACAGTTATTGGTGTTGTCGGTGCATCATTTATATGTCTGAGTATCTTGGTCTCTACACAGAATAACCTCAGGTCAGCCTGTGGTGTTATGAAATATTCAAACAGAGACAGGCTTCTGTTATTCTCAGTGTGATGAAATTCATTTACTTAAAGCCTCATTAAAGAGTGTTCTTATTCATTTATGTGCACATATTTCGCTGCCATGCGGAGTGTACAAGCCGCGAGGGAAATCTACTTTAATCATGAATCATTATTGGGTGATAATTTGTATGACGCAAGTATAAACGTCCAGAACTGGATGCATTATGTAAGTATGTGTGTTGCACATGTATGGTAAATGGTAAATGGTAAATGGCCTGTATTTGTATAGCGCCTTCTTAGGGTTCTACAACCCCCCAAGGCGCTTCACAACACAATCAGTCATCCACCCATTCACACACACACTCACACGCTGGTGGGGATGAGCTACATCGTAGCTACAGCTGCCCTGGGGCGCACTGACAGAGGCGAGGCCTGTTGTACACTGGTCCCTCTGACCACCACCAGCAGGCAATGTGGATTAAGTGTCTTGCCCAAGGACACAGCGACAGTGACAGACAGGGCTCAAATCTGCAACCCTGCGGTTACTCTCCTGCATGCTATCCAAAAGCTCAGGCTCAGAACATAATACTCTCTTCCAGTATTTAACCCACCCCCAGATACATCTGACCAACAAGCAGACTGAATGCTCTGACATGGTTTGCAGCGACACATTAGGGGTCACTTGCAGTTTTCTCAAATCAAACTACAAAAGCTTCACGTTAACACATCCATCAACTGACTCGGACTACAGTAGGTGAACCATATGTGTGAAAACGTGCTTAGGTCTTGCTCCATTCATGTAATGTGTCATTTATCATGGTAAGCTATCAGACCATAATATAAACTTCACACAAATATGAAACATAACCGAGCTTCACAACCTGCGGGAAGCAAATTCAATTATATTAATATTTTTCAGTTTGTGTAACACTCATTCAAACTAAAAACACTGCAACACTTAATTGTCCCCACTGAGACGAGACATCACAGCCACTTTATCCACAGTCCTTTCAAAGTATCTCAGAATGTTAAAGGAAAAGTTCGCTTTTTTAGACATTAAGTTTTATGTCTTCCTTCACCCACCCAGTGCTCTGTAAACTTTGACCCATTTCACACACACCCCCCTGCTCAGAGATTTTCAGGGGAGAAGTGATTCATAAAGGTAGTTCTGGCTAGTTTCGGGGGCGCTTTATCTGCGCCGTTTAGCCTCACAAAAGGATTAGCCTCTGAAAGCATGGCTAATTTACATCTCACAAACAAAGAGAAAAAAATTACAATGTCACATTACAACGGGACTAGTTTTTGTCATTCGTATCCCTGCGCCGCTCCCCGCAGCAGCTAGAACGGCGTCACGTGACTCGCGTCTGGCTGCTAATCCTAGCTGTATGAGTGAAACAACAACTTCTAAAGTCACTTAAAAGTAGTTTTTCTTAAATATATCGAGCCATGGTGCGTACCTGCAGGTTCCCGGGTTGTAACAATAAGGATGTTACAGGATCACCTTTTTGGTTTGACACTTTTCCTGCTAAGGACGTTTCTCTAAGGCATCAGTGGCTTTTAGCAATCGGCTACTCCAAGGATACTCGGCTGGAACGAGTCAAAACCTTTCGTTTGTGCAGTGCACACTTCAAAGAGGATGATTACATCAGGAAAAAGTTCGGGAAAAGTGAAAGACTGTTTTTGAAGAGTTCGGCCGTACTAGAAATCTGGGTAAGTTTTGTTTTTAAAAAATTATTTATTCCGCTATGTCTGCCGTATTCATGCAATCATCTTCGCATTTTAGCGCATTATTTATGCAATCATCTTTACACCGATGGTTGATCATAGACTGCAGTAGCTTTGTCAACAATCTGTGTTGATGTGTGTGTTTTGTGTAGCAAATGCAGTTCTTCATCCGTGTACTCTGGCTCATAAAGATATCCTAGTAGTAAAATAAGTTTCTTCTTCATCTGATATAGTGTTAAAATGAAATTCGTCATCAGATGAGACGGAGTCTGACATGTTTTCGGCATTCGGCAGTGAAACAGCTGACATAC
>SSNS01000359.1:340529-421819 GCA_006937985.1 Aphyosemion australe
ATTCAGAGGGTTCCTTTGTGTTGCGTACAGTTATTGGTGTTGTCGGTGCATCATTTATATGTCTGAGTATCTTGGTCTCTACACAGAATAACCTCAGGTCAGCCTGTGGTGTTATGAAATATTCAAACAGAGACGGGCTTCTGTTATTCTCAGTGTGATGAAATTCATTTACTTAAAGCCTCATTAAAGAGTGTTCTTATTCATTTATGTGCACATATTTCGCTGCCATGCGGAGTGTACAAGCCGCGAGGGAAATCTACTTTAATCATGAATCATTATTGGGTGATAATTTGTATGACGCAAGTATAAACGTCCAGAACTGGATGCATTATGTAAGTATGTGTGTTGCACATGTATGTTGAGTATTTCTAATTATTTGCAAGCAAAGCAAGAGGAAAATCTTTCAACTTCTGAATCTACTGAAGGATTTTTTTCTTTCTCAGAATTTTACACACATGAAACCTAGCCAGATGAGGATTTGGTGGTTTCCATGCTGTGTGTTGGTAACAGGGCAGCTTGCGAGTCTGAACTGAAGACCCAAAGGAATCTCTGATTTCATGCAAAACTGGATCCTGTTGCAAAAAAAAAGACTTGCTGTTACCAAATATATTTTCAACTTGCTTCAATAAGAGTAGTTTTACATTATGTTTAATGAGTGTACATTGGCTAATGGGCTTGAAAAGTCTTTTCAGTTCTGAGTAGTTTCTGACTAATGGGACAACTTGTGACTGCATGTTTTAATGTGTTCACCAGTTACTCAACGCATTTCATTACCAACACATTTGCAGTGGTCTACGCTGATACGCTGGCGGAAGGCTGCGGGCCTCTGTTAGCTGCAGCTAACGGCTCCCCCATCAAGACATTTGGTGAAAGGTTGGTAACTGTGTGCCTCGACAAACGTGACTTTCAGTGGAACTTTATTGTAGCCACAAGCTCATTCCCTATTTTAGGTGCTGATTTTCTCTGTGCTCATGATCTTCTGGTTGATGTAGCTAACAGACGTTTGGTTGATGCAGTTTCTTTTGCTTCTATGACTTGTGTTACACGTGGTACGGGACCATTAATGCATGCAAACCTTCTAGCTACTGGAGATGTTTTTCAGCGTGTATTATCTGAATTCCCTACCCTGACTGTGCCCACTTTCTCTAACTCTGTCGCCAAGCAGGGGGTTGAACATTTCATCCCTACATCGGGCCCCCCTGTGTTCGTACGTGCATGCCGTTTAGACCCGGCAAAGCTAGCTGTGGCCCGCACAGAGTTTGCCAACATGGAGCGTTTAGGCATTGTGCGCAGGTCTAATAGCCCATGAGCCTCCCTGTTACACATGGCGCCCAAAGGCGAAGGACAATGGTGCCCGTGTGGGGATTTCCGCCGCCTTAACAATGTAACGACTAATGACCGTTACCCCATCCCCCACATTCAAGACTTTTCTGCCCACCTGGCTGGTACGTCCATTTTCTCCAAGGTAGATTTAATACGGGGTTATCACCAGGTTCCGGTTTGCACAGAGGACATCCCTAAAACTGCTGTCATTACGTCATTTGGCCTTTTTGAGTTCCTGCGCATGCCCTTTGGGCTCAAAGGTGTGGCCCAAACCTTTCAACGGTTGATGGACTCTGTTCTTCGCGACCTAACCTTTGTTTTTGTCTACCTGGACGACATACTGGTTGCCAGCTGCTCCATCGAACAGCATTTGGACCATCTACACCAGGTTTTCCTCCGTTTGACCGAACACGGCCTGGTCGTCAACCCTGCTAAATGCCAATTTGGCTTAACGAAGATTGATTTCCTGGGCCACCGCATTTCTGCCAACGGCGCTATACCGTTGCCAGCAAAAGTGCAAGCTGTGGAAAATTTTCCACAACCGCAGACGGTCAAAGCACTACAGGAATTCCTGGGGATGGTCAACTTCTACAACCGTTTCCTCCCCGGGGCGGCTGCACTTCTGCAACCGCTATACAATGCCCTCAAACAGAAGAAAGCCAATGACTGCGTGGAATGGACCCCTGACCGCGTGCAAGCTTTTAGAGAGGCCAAGGCTGCACTAGCAAATGCTGCCTTGTTGGTCCACCCCTCCATTTCTGCCCCACTAGCGTTGACAACCGACGCCTCGGATGTTGCAGTGGGAGCAGTGTTGGAACAACGGGTCTCTGGCATCTGGCAACTACTCGCCTTTTTTAGCCGCTCGCTACACAACGCCGAACGTAAATACAGCGCGTTCGACAGGGAGTTGCTGGCCCTCTACCTGGCCACAGGCCACTTCCGATTTTTCATCGAAGGCCGTTCATTCACAGCGTACGTGGATCACAAACCTTTGGTCTTCGCTATGTCCAAAACATCAGAGCCGTGGTCCGCACGTCAACAGCGACATCTTGCTGCAGTCTCTGAATTCACGACAGACATCCAACATGTGGCTGGGAAGTCCAACGTGGTGGCTGACTGTCTCTCACGTGCGCTGGTAGCTCCGGTTTTTGTTGGCATTGACTTTTCAGCCATGGCAGCTGACCAACGCGGTGACGCTGACATACAGACGCTCCAGACCACACCTACTGGGTTGAAGTTGGGTGAAAGCCAGATGCAGGAGGGCCAGCCCACCTTGATCTGCGACTTCTCTACAGGTCACCCTCGACCCTTAGTTCCGATTTCGTGGTGGCGCCGCGTTTTCGACTCATTCACTCACTGTCACACCCGGGGGACAAAGCCTCAGTCAAGCTAGTCGGATCCAAGTTTGTGTGGCCCGGTTTAGGCAAGTCGGTTCGGGAATGGGCCGCAGCATGCATACCGTGCCAGCGCGCTAAGGTCCACAAACACACCAAAGCACCGTTGGAACCTTTTCCCATTCCTTGCCGCCATTTTGACCACATACATGTCGACCTGGTAGGCCCCCTTCCTCCTTCTCAGGGTTTCACCCACCTCTTGACCATGATCGACCAGACTACGCTTTGGTCGTGCCCCTGACATCCACTACAACCGCGACAGTTGCCCAGGCTTTCCTGTCCACCTGGGTTGCCCGTTTTGGCCCACCGTCAGACATAACTTCAGACAGGGGCCGACAATTAATCTCCGCACTGTGGTCCGCCATGGCAGTCAGCCTGGGCGTCCAGGTCCATCGCACTACAGCCTACCACCCACAGGCTAACGGGTTGTGCGAGCGGTTCCAGGTGTTATGTGGGGGCGTGTGTGGCAGGCCACCAGGAGGCTCCACTCACACCCAGAAAAGAGGATGCAAACAGGATGTGATGTGTGAGTTGTATGTATATATCTTGCGTGTTGTTCTGTAGTACTGATCAGTTGGAGTGATTAAATGATATGATCAGACCTACTCACGTGTTGTCCCTGACTTCCTCCACATTGTGACCTTTGGCAACACAAAATAACCAGAAATATACACATTTTTCAGCTGGAACCACAGTGAAATGGTATTTATAAATATTTTCAGATAAATGAGACAGCATGGGGTTTTTGAAGTATTTGCAAAAAAAAAAACATTTGACTATTGTGCAAATTCTCATGTCTCAGCTTAGACACCAGGTCTTTTAATAATGTCTCAATTTGGTTGCACTTTGCTCACATTTTAGTTGCCTCTTGATTGCCAACCTTTTCATAACTCACACATCTTGCATTTTCTGGGTATGGAAACCAAAGTGAAAAGTGTTCCATGTGGTGACTAATTACACGAATGTCAGTTTCATGCCAAACAGGGAGAGAACAAGCAAACGAAGGTCATATCCAATTGTATTAATTAAAGCCAGTATTGTGATGCTTTGGTGTTTGAACTGGGACCCAAGGGTGCAGGGAAGAACAACAGCAGCAGGCAGGTGAGATCCAAAAAGGTTCAATGCATAAACAAACTAAACATGAAAACTATCTGATTGGGTTGAGATTGATGCAGGATTTACCAATGATCTCAAATACATCTGTGAGGGTTCTCTACTCCCTTATGTGGGTTTGAGGCTCTCACTGTTGTGCTGCTGGAATTTTGAAACAAGGGGGAACATCTTACGCCCTTTTCAAGTTTAGGAAAGTGACAAAAAAATTAGACAATTATGAAAGGTTTAGCGGTCATATTGTGAATATGAAAATAATTTGAAAAGTACTGAGGAAGGTGCTCACCCAATGAAAAACACATTTTATTATGCTTTTTCACAAAAGTCAGACATACAGCATGGCATGATAATTAAAATATAAATATAATTAAACAAAATAAATTAAAATATAAAATCCCAACATTCAAGCTAGAAAATTCAACAGTAATCCCATGTGATCTGTTTTCAATAGTACGCCGGTTGTTGCAAGCTTAGGTTGTAGAAAAAAACGGGCATTGATAGTTGCTCACTCTGCGTTGACTCCAGATGCGTTTGGAGAGTGAGGGACCCATCCAATATGGCAGCAACACTGTTACACTGTTACGCTCTGCAACGCCCAATAGGACGTCTATGTATTCATGTTTATGCAGGTGACCACTGCATCTGTAAAATTCCACTATAAAATGGTCAAAGTACAATTTTAATTAATTTAGAGCAAAATAAAACTGCTATAAAATATGATTAAAAATCACAAGAAGACAGATCACAATGTTGACAACTCATGCTGTACTATATGCCCCAGGCCGAAGTGAACAAGAGCGTCTTTAAGAAACAGATAGAGAAGGCACCTGTCTAATGTGCAAAGGCAGCTCATTCCATAATTTAGGTGCCACCACTGCAAAGGCTCAATCCCCTCTGCGCTTTCCGACAAGTCCTGGGCACACTCAGGAGGAGTTGGTCAGCTGATCTGAGAGACGGTGAAGGTGTATAATAATGAAGAAGCTCAGATTGGCACAATGGGGCATCAGCAGATAACCATTTAAAAATAACTAAAAGCAATTTAACATTGATCCTATAATGCACAAGCAGCCAGTGCCTGTTAAAAGACGTGCAGCCGAATTCTGAATAAGCTACAGTCGAGAAATCAAGGAATCACTCACCTCAAGATAAAGAGCACTGCAGTAGTCCAGCGGAGTTGGTAACAAAGGCATGAATAACCGTTTCAAATTGCTGTTGTGCTAAAAATGGCTTAATTTTTGCCTCAGGTGAAAGAAACTTGATCTGATAACTAACTGGATCTGGCTGTCAAGCTTTAGTTCAGAATCCACTTTAAAACCAAGGTTTAAAATCTCTCGCTTGCAAAATGGCTTCAAGTCGCCCAAGTCCAAAAGTGGGCAGAACTCAGTCCCAATACCATCACCTCAGTTTTTGAATCATTAAAACAGAAAATTTAAGACCATCCAAGATTTGTAAGAGTAAAGAGCTCTCTGAGAGCACACCATTAGAAGCATAACGTCTACAAACAGGCTCATTCTGCAGCCTTGGTGGGTTTGTTGTACCTTTGCAGAGAGGAAGGCCTCTTCTTACTTCAGATCCAGCACAATATATTCAGCCTGACCTGGAAGTGTATAATACAAAGAATTTCTCCAAAGCCAAAAGTAATTTCCTCTCTAAAGTCGTGAATTCATCTTCATAAAGTAAGTACGGGATGAATTCCTGGATGTGTGCTCAAGGGCATGAGCCAGGATCCAGTAAGAGGGAAGTGTAATCTGCCAGCACTGACACTGAGCACTGACCCACAACCAGAGGCTGATGGGATACTATTTCAATCGACGGCCGCAGTCATAGGTAGGTACAGACCTGAAGCGGTTCAGGTCATATTTCTCTGGCCTTCATTAATTGGTATTTTGACTACAGCCCCCTCTCTTGTGGTAGACCACCAGTGCACCCACATGAAGCCCTTGAAGTGTGACATTGCAATTACACTCACCATGACACATGGGAGAAAATCCCAGTCTGCTAATAGAGATCCGGCCATCCTCTTCCCTCCCTTCTGCATGGTTGGGAAAAAGGAATTTTCAATAACATGGAAGTTTATGGCGGACTAAAGCAGTGAGCAGAAGAGCTGCTTCTCACTATTGATGCTTGTATAAATGCTAATGGTTGAGCAATCAATAAAGCATTCCAATGCTCCTGGTAAATAGAATTATGATTTGGACATTGTACAAATGATCACAGGATTGATGCGGCGAAGTGCAGTACATTACAACTCGACTTTACAGGAAAGGTCGGGGGGGGGGGAATGGAAGGGAAACAATCAGACCAGCTCATTAATCCTGCTGTTATAATGTATTTGTCATTTTTAATGTTAAGCCTCCTTTAACCAGGACATTATTCACTAATTGGCAAAATGTCTCTTTTGCATTGGTTGTAATGAAAACACACTTCTGCTGCGATCAGAAAAATGAATGCACAGCAGCTTAATGCAAACAATGTGACCATTATTCATGCACCATGCCAAATAACATACAGCAGGACTAGATCAAAGAAGCTACAGGCAAAACAGCTCTTTACATTTACAGTCATGAAGGATGAATAACGAATATGCCTAATTGGTGTGCAACATTAACTTGCACAAGCAAATGAAGTGACATTGCTGTGGTGTTTGAGCATCTGTCTGTGAAGTGCATGCTGTGTGCAGAAGATGTCATAAAAACAGATGAAAGACAAAGTGTCTGGGTCAAAAATCAGATTATTTAATGACTGAAGCGTTCTCTTGGTGCAGACTTTCAAAAAATGATTTTTTAATACATTTTTTTTATGCATATTGTTTTTTATGCTGTATGTCAGAGTAAAAAGTAGTATTTTCTTCTTAGTGTGTGTGTTTTGAAAATGTGCTGTGTAGCAAGACATGGTAGTCATGCTTACACAATTTAAAGGTCATGTTGTTTTACAAGTGTTGAGGTGCTTGAGTCAGCCACATTCTGGCAGTTTAACAAAACACTTTTCAGCAAAATCTTTGGTGTGTTCTTTGAGATTTTGAGTGTGAAAAATATATTAAATCTGCACATCAAATAGAATTCAATTGTTTTTTATTCATACAGCATCAGTTCACAAGAAATTCATTTAAAAAGGTGATGTACAAAAATCAACATATAAGAAACTGTTTTTAATTATTTTTTTATTTTTTTATTATGATCCGTCACTCTGAGTTTAACATGCAGGCTAAATGTGGAAATGGTCTTCTACCCCTATTTTCTGTATTAGCCGCTGATAGAGAATAGAGGGGGAAACTCTAGGATTAGAAAAGCCTGTGACATTTGCACGTCACAATGAAAAATTTGCATTCATGGACTCGCCCATTTTGGTTCTAGACGGGGGATGGCTGTTGGTTTAGCGTCCAGGAGACAGCAGAGCATGGCTCAATTAGCAGAAGCTAACCGTTAGCATTAGCAACTCCACAATATGGCAGAACTCCTTCAGGCTTGTGTTATTTGTGGAGATAAAACATCAACGTTTGCAGAACAAATGGAGTCAGTGGTAGTCGTGTTGCTGTTAGCCAATCAGAGGTGAGATGTCCAAATATCAGGAAATAAGACTCCAAATCTTGCCGTGTTCTTCTCACCTCTGCTCTGCCTCACTTCTAGCTCCTGAAACATGAGCACCAGAATGTTTTACCCACAGAGATCGACTCACAAGCCATTCATTAATATTAGGGAGCACTGCAAATGTGTTGAAAAAATTAGTGAACTTGGTCTTGAAAGCCAATTATATAGTCAGTTCAGCCAAGTGGTATCAAGTTGTTAATCAGAAAGAAATTGGGTAACACTTTACAATAAGGGTACCTTTATTACCTTTACTTAGTGCATTATTAAGCATTAATAAACAAATGATCCCTTTATTATCACTTTTTCTTTCTTTTACACAATCAAGAGTTGTTTTTACCTTCTTTTTTCCGCTGACGTTTCGATCGCAACTGCAATCATCCTCAGAGCTAAGCTCTGGCTATTAATATATTGTGGAGATTAAAAATAATAACGTGGATTCTTGGCTTTTGTCTAAAAACCTCCAATATCTATCTATCTTCCATATTTTTCCAATCTGACATTAGGTATCATGTTTTGTACTTTGTAATTCTCACTTCCTCATCAGCCATGCATGACGAGAACTTCTGAATTATTACTATTAATTCTAGACATGGTTAATAATTTAGTTACCCAGTTCTTTAAAAATAAAGTTGGCTTAACCTACACTTAGAGACAGAATGAGTGCTTTTTTGTTTTACTGTATTGTATTGATCTTTTCTTTCCTGTTTTCATGCTCAAAGCTACCTATATCACCTTGGATTCTTCTCCTTGCTGATAGAAAATGAACAATGAAAAAAAAGCAAAGTTTGAATGATTTTCTAAATAAGTAACGCATTTAAAAAATATTCCTTCTTACATTCTTTGACTCATAATTATAACCAAACTTCTACAACTCCATTGTGGTGCACATGACAATCTCTCATTACTCCTATGGTTTTCCTTTCCATTCCCTAAAATGAGTCATTCATCTAATTTCTTTTTTAAGGGGAATGGGGACCCCATTTTTTCCCTTTCTCCCCACCTTTTGATTCCTAAATCCAGTCTGGTTTCCATGAGAAACTGGGAGGAATGTGTTTCATTAACATTCTTTGTGCAATGCATATGCACTTCTTGTTCATCAAATCTAAAGCAGCCCACCGCCTCTCTAATCGAAAGCAGCCCATGATGCCTTTTAAGTGGGGCTCAAGTGTCTGCTGAGAAGCAGCGTGTCCTCATGAATGCCACAAATGACCACATGTTTGCTGGTGTTGATCCATACCAGTATTGTGTGATCTCCTCAGTGGAAAGACAGGAAGCAAATCATTTTGGCAAGATTATGGGACAGAAACCTTTGAAGCGTGTGTCACAGTAGCAGCCATTTAGAGGTGATTAACAGATCAGGTCAGAAAACATAAGACTTTGGCCAATTTTTGCTCAATTTCTGGTTTCTTACTTTTACTTCAACTTGTAAACTGAACAAAGAACTCTTTCCCTTTAGAACGGTGATGAAGAACCTCATGGGTCTTGGAGAATTTTACACTGAAGTGACCTCTGGGTGACATGTCTGGGGTCAGGGCACATGGACACATCCAGGACATGGTCTCAAATAGCTGTCTGTCATTTCAACATGCAAAATGTATTTTTTTGTGAGATGCAGCTCAATAAATGTGTAGCTACTTTAATAACAGGAGGAGAAAGTGTCAAGTTTTTACTCCTAATTCACAAATTTTTTTAACATGAGACATTTAACAGTTAACAAAGTAATTATCTGGTATAATAGAATAGAATAGAATAGAATAGAATAGAATAGACTTTATTAATCCCAAAGTGAGGAAATTCACTTGTTAAGGCAGCACATACACTAAGAGAATAGGAAAAAATAATACAGGTAAATACACAAAGGTAGTAGGCTATTGTTGTAACCTTTAGCAATTAAAAAATGAATAAAAATAGAAAATTGAGTTTCCAAAAAGGAACAGCATAAAGGACACAGACATGCAAATGTACATCTGGGTATTGCAAAAGTATTGAACACGTATTGAATATAGCTCTGATGTTAGCATGTACCAGGATAATACCAGTAACAGTTAAACTGTGGAGTTCTACTCTTACTGCAGTGGGAACAAATGACCTATGGTAGCATTCTGTTTTACATCTTGGATGTCTCAGTCTGCCACTTAAGAAGCTGTCCATGGCCTCCACAGTGGAATACAGTGGGTGGGAGGGGTTTTCCAAGATGGAGGTCAGCTTCACCAACATCCATCTTTCACACACATCTTTAACAGAATACAGTGGGCAGCCCAGAACCGAGAAGTCAAAAAACATGACTCACAGTGCTTTTTGCATCTCAAGGTGAGTCAGCGACTGGTGCTGCAGGTAGATGAGGGCATCCTCCACCCCCATGTTTGGTTTGTATGCAAACTGCAGCGGGTCTATCTCTGGGCTCACCACAGAGCGTAGGTGGGTGAGGATGAGTCTCTCCATGGTCTTGATCAGGTGGGAGGTCAAGGCGACAGGTCTGTAGTGCTCTGGTTCCCTAGTATGTGATCTTTTGGGGACTGGAACCACACAGGAGGTCTACCACAGGATGGGGACCTGCTCCAGACGAAGGCTCAGGTTGAACATGTGCGTGACCACTTCACAAAGCTGGTCAGCACAGTCTTTGAGCAGTCAGGGGCTGATCCTGTCAGATCCTGCAGCTTTCCTGCTCTTAAGCCGCCTCAGTTTTCTCCTCACCTGGTAAGATGTAAGTGGGAGGGTTGATGGTGGGGGGAGAAGGTGTGGAGGGGTGTAAGTGTAGGGGATAGGGGGAGATTGGCTGACTGAGTGGAGGTGGTTGGGGGATTGTGTTGGTCCCTGTTGCAGATGTGGGGGGGTTGGAGTCAAACCTGTTGAAGAACAGATTAAGCTCACTGGACCACTTCTGATCCCCGTCAACATTCCCACTGGCACCACTCCTCCCACTGTGTCCAGTGATATTTCTGGGGCCTCTCCATGCACCTTGAGCATTATTCTGCCCCAGCTGTTCCTCCAGCTTCCTCCTGTAGCAGTCTTTTGACCATCTGATCTTGTATTTGAGTTCTTCTCTGCTCCTCTTTGTCCCCAGTGATAAAGGTTTTTGTCTTATTGTTCAGCAGTGATTTGAACTCAGGGGTCAACCAGGGTTTGTTGTTGGAAAAACACCTCATTCTCCATGTTGGGACAGTGTTCTCCACACAGAAGTTCACATAATCAGTGAAAGGCTCTCAATGTCATCTATGAGTGCTGCAGAATGTCTTCCAGTTTGTGGTTTGGAAGCAATCCTTCAGTCAGCAATAATGAAATTGTCACACTCTTTTGCAGTATGATTCTACATTAGAGGAAATGTGTGCAAGTTTGAATACACCAATGAAAATATATATTTAAATGTCTTCATAGAGTAACCAAAACTGAAACTGAAACTCACTAATTTTGTGATTTTAACTGTATTATAAAGCAAAGTTGCTGAGTTAATAAAAACACATTTTATTTTATCTAAGAATAATGATGACATGAAGCATCACTGATAATGCTCTGACTACTTTTGAATTAAAATAATTAAAACCACACTTTCTTTAATATAACAGATATGCTTTGTTGTGTTGAGATGGACAGTAAAATGAATAAATAAAGCTAAAAACATGGATGAAAATTACATAAAGCAGTCCCTTAGGTCAAACTTCAAAGTGTTTCATAAATATTATAATAATTTCTTGTACTGCTGGTTATCATTTATAAAACTGTATTTATTTGCACAACAGAAAAAAAATCAATAAAACATCTTTTTTGTGTTTTAATGTAGCGTTATCTGTGTGGAATAAACAATACATTTGATGTTAAAGTTGTAAAAATAATTTGCAAAACAATTAGCTTTTATCTTATTTCCTTGTTTATTTATTGGCTTATGATTTAGTATCTTAATAATCAGTTTTATTTGCATATTCATATTAATTTCAGTTAGAAGTTCAATTAGACCCACTTTGAGGTTTTCAATAAACAGTGGCAAGAAAGAAAAAAAAATATTTTGAATGAATCTTGCTGTAATTTATCACATGATATGCATTTTACACATTAGTAATTGTTAGAAAAGTCATTTACAAAATGAAATAATATGAAACACTTACTTCCTTTGGTCAGGATTTAAAAAGTTTATAGCCTATTTCTATTAAACATGCTAAGATTTGATCTAACGGGATGGTTTTGGTTTCAAGGCTCGATGGTGTTACCAATTAGATTTTCTTATCAAAATGTTTTACTTATTATATTCTATTATTCTATTAACCAAAATATATTCTGTTCAAGTTAATTGATTTGGGTTGGCAACAGAAATTGACAGATGGATCACAAAGACAAACAAGCAAATAAAAAAAACATGTTGAGTTCACGTTGCTGATATCATGAGAGACAGATAAAAACTAAAAAATTCAATGAAAATAAAACTTTGGGTTTTTGGTTGAGCTCTTTAAGCTCTATGACCACTATAGGGAAAATGACTTTTGACAAATTGTATTTGTTGAGAAGCTTTGCCTGAAGATTCTATTAAAAAATCACTTTGTGAGGAGGAGGAGGAGGAGGAGGAGGAGGAGGAAGAGGTCTGTTGTGCATCATGTCCCCAAAAATCAGACAGAAAGTCATTGATTTTCTTCACCCACCCCCATGAGCAGCCCCCTTCCGAATCAGACGGGTGGTTTGGTGAACGTGCACCATCTCCTGAAGCCCCTCCACCCAGTGACCACCCCCCACACCCCCCTCTTATCTCTCCCTGGCTGTCTCTCTCTTGCTCCCCCTGTCTCATTTATGCCTCTGCAGAGCAGCTGCTGCCCAGAGAACTGAGGGAGCAACATTCACATCTGAGCACATTAGTCACCAGATGTCACCTTTTGCTGCCAGCCCATCGAACATCCATGCAGACAATGCTCTGTGCATTCTGAACATCTGACTTATGACGGCTCCTACAAAGGGGGCAGGGTGGTGTGGATTCCAGCGGCCGTGGCTGCTGGAGCTCAAAGCCACGTAGACAGTGACACCTACAGCTGGCCCAAACACACACTTGAAGTTGTCATGGTGTTTAATGTCAAACACCCCCTTCATACGACTCTAGAAGGAAGGTAAAAGTGCTTTTTGTATTATTGAGATCTCATCCATTTTATTGGACTCCTAAATACATCTGAGCTGCTCAGCTGAGCCATGTGTGGAGAAGCTCGGTGACAATCCTGACGTTGCTGTTGACACCTACATCAGATCTGCTGCTGTCACCTCCAGGGTATCAAATCTGTGTTCCAGACTGAGAGACAGCACTTCAGCACACTCTGCGTTGCAGACATAAGCAGACAGTTTGCATTTATTTGCCAAGTAGAAGGACTCATTCAGAGAGGTAAGCAGTGGAGAGAGCACACAGAATAGGAGAGAAAGCCCAGAGGCATAACATGTAGAAACTGCAGAATTCCATTAACTAGCACTTGTACTTTTTTTCTTAAAGCTTCAGGTTGTGGTGAAAGTTTTCTCTTTTGAAATATGGATCTCGTTCACTTCAATTTACACACACTTTTAAATTATTCACAGCAGCCTGAGAGCTGATGACACACTTACATGACTCTGGTGATGATAAAAGTCATTTTATTTTCCTTTTTTATGGAGTCAGAGCCCTTTAAGGGGTTTAGCATGAACGCTAAAGTGCTGAGCAGTCTGGGTATTTCTCCTGTTGTTGCTTTTAAAATGCTTTATTAGGACTCAACTAGTCATCATGCAAAAAGTTGAGTTAACAACAATTTATTGTTGATCTTTAACAGCAAGTGTGTCTGACTTATTCTGCATGTGCTTCTGTGCTTTTTCAGACTTGCTGAAAATGTTTACACACTAAAGTTTTCTGGATTTATTAAGATCAGAATAAAAGGATCCTGCTGAAAGTAAAATGTGCTGCATTGCGGTGCAGTTGGTAGCACTGTAGCCTCGCCCCGAGAAGGTTGCAGGTTCAAATCTCAGCTGCCACCTTTCTGCATGTCCTCCAAATGCATGCGTGGGTTTTCCCCGGGTTCTTAAGTTTTCACCCATAGACCAAAAACATCCTTGTCAGGTGAATTGTCAGCTGTCCAGGGTGTCGCCTCGCACCCAATGGCTGCAGGAGATAGGGACCATCTCCCTGTAATGGAGCAATTCAGAAAGTGAGTGAATAAATTTATAAGTGCAAATGTTCAATAAAACATGCCTTAGTGAGCCACTTTTATAATGTAATTCACATTTTAGTGTTTGCCTTCATGTCTTAAAACCTTTAATTTGTAATTTGCAAGTCATTTTAGTTCATAATCTTATTCTTTGAATATTCTGAAATAGTTACAGCTGCAGTCTTGTTTAAGCAGATGAATGAAAAAGTGTAACAGGTAATCATATATATGCGTAATTAAATTGTATGTCAGCACTAAGGAGACAAATGATATTAATTACATTTTATCAGCCACAAACAGCAAACTCGTGCCGTCCATCATCTCAGATTCAGCTGA
Source organism: Aphyosemion australe (assembly GCA_006937985.1). Lineage (NCBI taxonomy): Eukaryota > Metazoa > Chordata > Actinopteri > Cyprinodontiformes > Nothobranchiidae > Aphyosemion > Aphyosemion australe. The sequence continues at coordinate 354,417 of SSNS01000359.1, forward strand.
GTTACAGTTTCAGGCAGCATTTTTTTATGATGTGTGATATGTGACATCAGTATAAACATGGCTGCATTCAGATGTCCCCCTATAATGTGCTATTTAATGAACCCAATGTCATGAGTGGATGAGTGAAGAAATGATTCAACATTTTTGCATAAAATTATCTACACCCTGCACAGAACGATGAATTATGGGTGTTTACCAAGCACACAAACACTTGAGTGCAGTCCTTCAGAATTACATTACGTTACACTTTAGAGACATCTGAGAGTATGCAACATTTTGTTAGAATGCCAATTGACTAAAAGTTGTGAAATAAGCAATAGCAAACACAAAAACACCTGTAACAAATTGGAATTTGCAGATATTTAGCTATGATAATGTTCCCTTAGCTGAGAGCTATTCCCAACTTCACTGGCCTTAACTGTTGGAGCATTTGTTTGCATGAGTTTAAAAGAAACTAAAAAACAACAACATCTATAGAGGTGTCAACTCTTAGTTATATTTCCAAATATAGGTTTTGATTAAAAGAAACAAAGTGCACCTTCGCTCCTATTGTGCATCCTTGTTAAGAATTACCAGCGGAGTAACGCTCCCCTTTTCCCTATCCTCCACGCCTCTCGTCCCTTCTGTCCATATATTAAACGATGGGTGGCACTTTCCCCTCACAGCGCTATCTGCTACGTCGAGTCACCTCCTGACACATTAGCATATTTATCATCAGCCTCACAGACTTCAAAGTCAGTGCTCGCTTCTGAGAGAGATGGGGAAGAGCCACCAGGAAGCCAGCACAGATTGCAAAGTGCTAGGTGTTCCCCCGGGATCAAATATCCATTTGTGTAAGGGGTGGGGGGGTGGGGGGGGGGGGGTTAGGAAGCTATAAGCAGAATTCAATTCATTTATTTGCAATGGTGATGATGTCTTTAGCAGTGTCTTTAAATATTTGCTCAGCACCAACTAAAGCCTTCACCACAGTTTTCAGACGATAACACTGCTAATGCTGGAGGGTTCAGGGTTTTATTGGATGTGTAAAGAACTGTTGAGAAGATTATTTACATGATGAATTACTTAACACAGTAAACAGAGTTTAAACCATGAGATTAGGGAGCAGATTGACATTTGATGTGTTATCCTCAAATACACTCAGAACACTTGAAATGGGGAATGTGGGGTTTGAACATGTAACCGTTCTAAATCTAACAACCTCTGGAGCAGCTGTGGGCCCATTCATGCTGAATCTGAGGCAGTAGTGTTGAGCTTTTGCCTCTGCTGGTTTTACCTGCTCCTTGTACTCTCACTAGTGGGTCAGTATGCAGCTCCTTCCTCACTTGACAACAGCCTTTTTCTATGTGTCACCAGGAATAAAGCTACTCTGTTTAAAAAGGGGTCAGTGAGCAATGAGCCTTCCCTTGCACAGCTTTAATGCCTTGCTGAAGGTGAACAGATAAAGGGCAATGGGATCACTGACCAAAATGTGTTTCCAAGATTCGTGTGTTTTAATGCACCTGCATACTTTTGGATAAAAGAATAAAAACAAGCATGTAGATATAAAAATATTTTTCAAAAATACTCTAGCAAGCTGACGTAGAATATAAAAACTACCATGCCAGTGTAAATAATCAAAAGCATTTGCTGAGTTTATAAGTTAAAGGTGCATGAAGTAAGAATGACATCCTGTGGTCAAATTTGGGTACTGCAGTCTATGTATCAAAACAAACACGTCTGTTCTCAGCAGCTGTTTTTAGTTATGCATGAGCACCAGAAGATTCTTGATGACAAGTCACACACAGTAAGTTGATAAGTAGACAAATACATTTCACTGTAATATCGAGTTGTTGGTTATTGAAAAAAGTAGCTTGAGATTTTTAGAGCCGACTGTTTTTATGTAATTCCACATTAGCATTGTTAGCTCAACGTTAGCCTCTAGCCTTTTTTACCTGATATTATAGTAAAAGAAAAATTGTTTTACTTACTTTTGTTCATATCTTTTGATTTTTTCTTTTGCTTCTGGGTCGCTCTGTTTATTGGCTTCTATTCTGTCCACAACGCTGCTGCTCTTTGCCAGCTGGTGTCGAATTACAAATGGCGGTGCAGCAGTGTTTGGCGGCGCAGACGTTTGTGGGCTCACATATGATTGGCTCTGGAAGCAAGAAGTATGGAGGCAGGACAGATTGTAAACAATGACCACGTCACTCTTTGGCCTTTTTAAAGCTACAATGGCAAATCTACAGAATAAGCTATTAAAAAAAATCATGCCTCTTGACAATGTTCTAATATAGTAAAGATATAAATATATTGTGGAGAGTTAAAAAAGAAAAGAAAAAGATGAATAAAGTGGTTCTCTGACATTTGTCTAAAAACCTCCACAATAACACGGCTCGGACCGAAAGCAACTATTGAACCATCCAGTTGTCGGTTTCACCAAACCGCCGCACTTCCACACTTCCCTGGGTCCTCCATTCATTACGCAGTTGCATATTTAGCAACATCACTGGTGTGAGAGGTTCGGCTCAATAATGTGAATGAAAGGAAGAGGGCTGGAACAAACTGGTCCTGGAAATTCTTTGATAGGTGCAAAAAATGAACTAACTCTGATGAAGACTATTATGTCGAAACATTAGTTCATTTTTGCACTTATTAAATAATTGCCAAGACCAGTTTGCTCCAGCCCTCTTCCTTTCATTCAGAGTTGGATGTCCTATGGGTTGTCAGAGCACCTGTGTTCCAAATTGGATGACGCGCTATATGCTCGCTGATTATTGGTTCGACTCAATAATATCAGAGAAGGAGAAACAGTCGGCTGCTACCACTTTAACTTCAGGACAAAACTACCAGAGTCCCAAAAAGAAAAACACCATTTGAAGTCACGGACCACAAAAGTCATTTGGACCTAGAAAATGGCGACTGGTGTTTATCTTGTTTACCACGGCAATGTGGACGTAGTCCAGGGATGACAGCCGATGGGACAGGTGAGAGTTCTGTGACAGTGTTTGTGCTTAAAAGCTAACTTGTTTTGTAGATTTGCTATTGCAGCTTTAAAAGGCGAAAAACTGACAGCTGGCTGAGAAATCTGTTTTAATGTAACTTTCCTTCCAACATTATTCAGACAGACTGTTTTGTGATTCTTTCATTGTAAAATATTTCCTTATTGCAAAAGTGTTGATGGGTTGACCCCATGAACACCTTTCTGCAACATTAACATACCTGGATCTCATCTTTAAACAGGATCATTTTCCACGAAACAGCAAAAAAGCTTGAAAAAGATCAAATTATGCAGAATCATTCAAGAAGTGGTTGGTTATGAATCCACCACGACACTGCCAGTACTTTGTTTTGGAGCAACCACAACAACCATATCAATGAATGATTGGTGAACTTTGACCTAAAATAACCTCGGTGACACTGCTACCCTCCAAAGAAAGGACTGTTAGTAATTACATCGCTGTTGTTACTCGTTAACATCGTCTTGTTTAATTAAACCTGACTGCTTAAAGGCATCTCTGCATAAACTCTCTGACATTTGTTTGACACAAGTCACATTATTTCCCAGTAGAAACCAAGCTAACAAGTCTTACTTAGCAAAGTAGATAGCTGAAGAGTTCCATCCCCTTTAGGTAATTAAATAAAATTAAAACAGTTTAATTGGATTCATAAAGCACGTTCCCTGCTTGCAGGATGTTAACCTTTAATTCATTAATGTTGTAGTTCAACAACTACTCGTGTGGTTTGTCAAACCTCCAGCACTGTGACATTAGGACAAGCAGAATGTCGCTTCAGCCTACGTTTAGGGTACGACTAAGACCTTAACTTTGACCTTCCTTTCACTTAGGCGGAATAATAATGGAGCTAACGGTGACAGGATGCTATTTTTGTCTGTGTATCACAGCTCAAGGCTCCCTTTTGTTTGGATCCTATTTAATGTGTAATGACACTTCCTGTGAACCACCACTTTGTGAAATGCAACCCTCTCTTCTCACACGTTCTCTGCTGATTTTCAAACATGCATGCTCTGTTAATAATGTGCTTTGAATCATTAATATGCTACATTGTAGGCAACCATTATAATTGGAAAATTAGTTACAGAGCAGTGTCTAACTGCTTCCTACAACACTAATGCCAGCCCTCGCTCTGTGTAATCTAAACCCTATGCTAATGAAGCATGGGCCCACAACATGCAGAAGGTTGAATATCAATTTAATCAGGCCCTCCCTGCAGGGGGCTTTTCAGAGAGAAATGACAGCCAAAGTGCATTAGTAATTCTACTGCTGTCACTTCTCATAGCTGCTTACCTTGCAAACAAACTGCTCTAATGGCACCTGCCTGCTGGGCAATTTAACCACTGTAGAGGCAACACAACATAAAATGGACTGGAGACCACTGACCTAAATAGAAAAGGGCTACCTCTAAACAAGCAGTTACTGTCCTTTCATCAGAGTGAACATGTCTGCAAACCTCTCAGTTTTTGTCCCATTTGTAAACACAACTGATACTTTGTCCCCATATCTTCACTTTTTTATCAACAGATAAAAGGCTCTAAATATTACTTGAATCCACAAATAAATAGATAAAAGAAGCACTTCATTACCTCCACTCATACAATTGAATTGCTTTGACATAATCCCTTCTTACTCCTCAAGGGGATGGGGGAGGGAGAGAGCATGATGGGATTGATGGCTGTGTGTGTTAAAATGCGTGTGTGCATGTGTGTGTGCGTTGGGGGTGGCATGGCTCATTTCAGCGTCAGCCTTTGTACGTCAGCGGGAGTGAAAATATGTCATTTCTCGCTACAGCCTGCATGGGTAACAGTCCATGTTTTTATTCAGCGTGGGTCATCATAACACACTGATGCTACTCTGAGTGTCGTTTTTTATGACTGGATGACTGGCGAACTAGCGCCACCTGTTGTTAATCCTCACACACTGACCGAGTGTGACATTTAATCATTGTTTGATGCAACTTGCTGGGCTTTTCTTGCAGTCTTAGAGGGCTTCACTTCAGCCAACTGTGTACTCAATATGTAGCAGCCAGATGGCCCTTAGCAGTCAGGCCCCTTCGCATCAATATGTCAGGCCAATAGAGTTGGTGGTATCGAATGTGGCAGGGAAAAGAACTAAACTTGGCGAGCTCAGGAGATGGTGGCAGTGAAGAGGAGACGCAGGTCTCCTCCAGTTGAGTAGATCTATACCAAACGCGGGTGGGGAGAAAAAAAACGAGACGATGAGTCAAGAGGTGGCATCAAATCCATGATCCCACGGAAGGAAACGGCAACTCAAATGTCAGACATGCAGAAAAAGTGCACGACTCCACATTATGCACGATGGATCTGCTCCTAGACGTGACGTGTTGTTTTCTGGAGGATCTCTTCCAGGGCTTGATGGTCTTATTGAAATCAGATAGGGTGACACAAAGCCATTAAAAATGCCTTATAGCAGATGAGTTACTGGTGGTCTGTTTAACCACGGAACGGCTTTTTTTCCAAGACTCCCTCTTGTCTTTAACTACTACAGGGACTCAGTGTGATTCCCCTTGAACACAATTGATTCATAGTCATCTACCTCATAGCTGAGAGCTGGGTAATCACAGCCAGAGAATCGAATCGCTCACACTTCAGCTCCACCAGGGAGATGGGTTTGTGATGAAATTACCCTCCTCTCTGACTTAATTGTCTTTTTTGGCCAGTGGCATACAGATTTGGGAATAGCGTTGTTTGTTCCACTGGTGGGATAAAGAAAAATGACTTAATTAGAGGATCCTTCTGATTAATCAAGCCAAAACGGTGCACACTTGATGGTGGCGCGACCTTGTTGGAGTGTCTTCTTTTTAATTTCTTCTAATTACTCTGAAGAATCCAGGTTTAAACAATCTAAATAGTCCTTAGACCACCATTGGAATGTGTACTGTTTACGTGATAGAAGCAAATTCCCATAAAAGCTAAACTCTATCAGTGCAACAAAGACAATTGTATGTTTTTGTAAAAGCAAGCAAAAGGGACAGATGCACATTAATACACACAAACACACTATTTCAGTCAGATGTGGTCTTTCTGATGGTGCAGCATGCAAATGTTTGCCATCAACTCGACCTGTGGAGAATGACAGAAACATTTGATGCAGCACAGCTTTTTAGTGAAGTCCCTGCAGAAAGCTATTTTCACAGGATGTTATGTATGCATTTTTCAGACAGATTGCTGCAGGAGACAGGAGCTCAGGAGGGGGAGGAAAACATGACTGGAATGAAACACCAACCTTAGTCTGCTGAGTGAAGCCAACTGCAGGGAGAGAGCGAGAGAGGCCACAAACAAAACGGATTTCATCTCACATTTCAGCAGAATAAAAAGAATGTGCTTCTTCAAATCTTTACTTAAAGCTAAAATGTGTTATCTTTAATAATTTAAGTTGATTACTCAAACAAAGGAACCCGACGAGCTCATTCATTTATCATATAACAGCATTCAGACAAGTGCAAATGAAAGTAATAACCACTCTTTGTCCCCCTAATCTGCTGCTCTAGCAAATTGAAATAAAAGCCACTACTGTGGCTGTCTTACATCAAATGATAGTTTTTACAAGACACAATATAAGTCACAGTTCCTTACTGTTTATAATATAGAGGCTGTGCATGTTAATTGAATGCATTAACAAAAAAATAATGTTTAATTGTTGATATGAAACTCTCTTCATAAGCTTAGTGCTGCTAATCTCCCAATTTCATCATCTCATTCCAGCAGGCATTCGAGTTGTTGTATTCATATCCAACACATCAGCCTGTGCTGTTAAAGATGTAAGGGAGCATAATGAAGTAAGTAATTAATTATGCTACAATATTGTATATTTAGAACACATGTGTTACTTCTTAATTAAAATAGTAGTTTTGATCAAATGTGTCAGTTCTAGAGGAAAACAAGGTTATGTGCATTTCTGTTCCTTAATAGAAAAATATGGATAAACAGAGAAACAATAAAAAGGATTCATGGAACAGACCTGGCGTTGGCTAAACATCAGTAGCAACTACTGCAAGACATTTAAATAATATTCTGACATTTTATGTTCAATTCAGTTTATTTACATAGCGCCAGCTCACAACAAGAACCGTCTCAAGGCACTTTACAAGTAAACATTCCAATTGAACCTGCTTCATTGAGTTCAGTTCATTATTTCAGCTTGTTTTGTTCTTTAGAAAGTTTTAGTGTGTAACTTACCTGTATGTGTCTGTTAGATTGTAACGTGTGTTTTATGAGCTGGCGACCTTTCTCGTGGACAAGTATGTCTTTAAAATATAAATATATGAATACACAACATAACATGAGCATAATAATTGTAAAACAATGTGTTTTAGCTCAGTTTTGTCGGCTAGAGGAGCACACTCATGACTGAGAGGCGTTGCTTTCGGCCGTAAATACAAAAGTGGAAACCACTAGAAGGTGTTGTTGGATAAAAAATACTCTGGATTATAGCTTTAAGCAGATGTGTAACGCTATTGGCTAATGGTGAGCGATGCTCATTTTAAATTGCATGGGGCTCTAATGGATGGGAGACGGGCTTAGCTAAACAAAAAGACGTTGATTGTGGAAGTCAGAAGTTGTCATCACCTGAAATTTCCACTTGAAAAAATGTCTATAATGGCTTCCTAATGATTTTTCACTGGCTGAGAAGCTGATATTTTACATTGACGCGTTTGTTTAATCTTGCGTTCTTCAACCAGCTCACATGCACCCCACGAGCACGCGCACTCCAAAACGAGAACTTGAGCTCTGGCCCTATATGTCGACACAAAGGCCGAATATAAACAAATATGAACCACAACAAGCACAACAAAGCTCACTTCATAACGTGAAACGCATAAATGATGTCTTACCGTTGACGACTCATGTTATAATCCGTGTTATGGGAAACAAAATTCCGATCGGTTTGTGTATTCCATCTTCACAACAGCACAAGAGCCGATGCCTGGTTGTTAGCTTGCTTTGTCCCAACTCAACAACAAGCGAGGGCGCCATTACGCACGAGGCGAGGGGTTGTACATGCACGGTTGGATCCCGTAGGTCACTGCCAGGTAGGGTTCAGTTATAACTTTTGTTGTTTTGGAGCGAGACGCTGAAGCTGCTTCCTGCTTCCTTCCACCAATCACCGCGCTCCTCAGTCCCGCGCGCGTCCGAGACAGCCGAAATATCGCGTGTGATCTCACGAGAAACTATTCCCTTTACAAAAAAGGATCAAAAAAGCACATTTCTAATTTATTTTTCCAATACAATTTATTTTAATGGTCTAAAAGACTATAATAGGATGTAGATATCCACTGTATTATAGGTGATGACTCCTTTAAAGGCCCTATGTGGGATATTCATAGAAATCATGGTAAAAATTGTGACTCTTTAGCGCCATGCAGTTCAGAGTAAGTATTGCAGCTACGGTGGCCCACTCAAAAAGGCAACAACTCCAGCGTTCACTCCAGACATCTGGTTCGTTTTTTATAAAAAGCATGAGATTGATTTATTTCCAATCTCTGTAGCCTAACCCACACAAAGCATATAACTACTCCACCAGTTAAAAAAAGCATTTTTTAATGACTGTTCAGTCTTAATGCATAATGCCAGGCGTACCCATCCCCCCCCGCGACAAGGCCTTCTTGCTCAACATGATCAAAACTTTTCACAACACATTTCCCATAACTTATTTTTATAAATGCTTTTAACCCTTTATAGGGCAATCATTGAAGTAGTTTAAATTTTTAAATTTCAACCTCAGTTTATTATTATGGGACATAACAAAAGTATTTTTCTGTTGTTACAATTTTCAAAAATATTTATTTTCATGGAGAAAATCAGAGAAAACGAAGTGCTCAAATATGGGCGCTGGCCCTGTTCTGGTAACAGAAATCCTAAAATAAAAAACATGAACAAGTTAAAACAAACATTATTTTTTAATAACATAGATAATTATAAGACACTTTAGAATAATCTAGCTAATTTTAGAACATTATATCACTGTAGAATAATACTGAATATATCACAATTATTAAACAATACAGTAAACTTTTATAAAAACAGATTACTGTGGAATATTTTTGGAAATTATAAAGCATTAAATGCCATTTCTGATCAAATATAGATTATTAGAATATTTTAGAATAATATGTATTTGAGGATCTGCCTCAGTGTCATCTTCCTCCTCTTCATCATCATCACTGATGGTGAGACTTGCTGGCACAATAACTGTCCCCCTCTGTTTTTTATAGAAATCTTAGTTTTAAACTGAAAAATATATTCAATATTATAATTATTATTATTACTGTAACCATGATCATGAAGATTATGTCTAAAAAACAACTGATTTTACCTAAAAATAAACAATTTCTATTACTTGTTCAGGGCGTATGATCAAATATGACAGCTTCGATTTTCATGCTCTGATTTCACCAACTTCATTGAGTTTAACATTTACAACACATATATCCTTATTTAGCACCACTAGTCAACCTTGTGATGTGAGAGTTTCATAAACCTAACATTGTTAGTTTTAGAGATCCCTGTTCCAGAGTGATGGGTGCATCAGGGTAAGAAGAGAGGCAGATGAAGTGATGCACCCATCATGCCTAGTGCCTACTGTACAAGCCTGTGGGGGCAGTGCTATGATCTGGGGTTGCTGCAGGTGGTCAGGTCTAGGTTCAGCAACAGGATGTGCTCCAAGAATGAGGTCAGCTGACTACCTGAATATACTGAATGACCAGGTTATTCCATCAATGGATTTGTTCTTCCCTGATGGCACGGCCATATTCCAAGATGACAATGCCAGGATTCATCGGGCTCAAATAGTGAAAGAGTGGTTCAGGGAGCATGAGACATCATTTTCACACATGGATTGGCCACCACAGAGTCCAGACCTTAACCCCATTGAGAACTTATCGAAGCAATGCCACAGCAAATGTGTGCTGTAATCAAAGCTAAAGGTGGTCTATTGAATTATTAGAGTGTGACTTTGTTTTGGTGGTAACTTGTTTTATGGCCGGGCTGTGTATTTGTGCAGTTCATTTTGCATCACACAGGTAAATAAGTTCTATAATAACTACTTGTGATAGTGCTGATTATGTTTGATGGATCACTGCTGCTTGTTTGTGCAGAAATGTGTCTTTTTCTGTGCCTTTTTGATGTTTCCCTGAAGAAACTGGACCCAACCCTGCCATCTGCTGAATCCAGGTGAACGCTTACACCAAGCCACAAGCCAAAACTCCCAGAATAAAAAAAACAGGTCTGAGACATTTCCACATCTCAAAAGCTTGATGTAGACCGGAAACCCACTTGAACGGGCAACAAGAAGTGTTCTTAAATAATCTCTTCAAAACAAGATCATTAATGAAGGGAAGAAAAAAAGGAGGAGAGGAAAAATAGAGCATGTGCTGAGCAGACAGGGAGAAGTGTGGGGAGGGTCGTTGGAGGAGGTTTCAATGCTTCTGAGAGGTGCCTCATTTTCCAGCGCCATCTGTTCGTGTTTCTGCGAGCTGGAAGCCTCGTTTGTGTCAAACGCCCTCCCACATGCTCTGAGGAGCCAGACTTCAACTGCAACGACTCCATCACCTGTTTCAAACAACTGCACAATGTGACCCGTTACATTCTTTAACTACTAATCACATCATGTTTGATGATGTTGTTAACCTACTCCTTAAGAGGTTTCCTCCCTCAGGTTGCTTACTAAAGTTCCAACCAGCCCTGAGCAACTGCTAATCTGTGCGTTGGAGGTGGATGACAATGAAAGCAATGAGAGAGGAGGAGGAGGAGGCCAGTCCTGGAGGCCAGAGTCTGCCCTGAGTCCCTGCAGGAAGACCAGAAGATAGAAGCAAGGCCATGCTCCTCCATTTCAATCAGCTACTGCTGTCTCATAAAGCTGAGGAGCATCCAGAGGGGAGGTGCCGTCAGGAATCCTAATTGCTCCCCTTTTCCCACATTGCAGGGTGCTTCTATGTAAATCTGTCTGGAGAGGTATCTGCTGGATGCAAGGCTGACTGTATGAACTGAAATGTGAGCATGAATGTCACTCAGACAAAAGCCTTGGTGGGAGAGATGCAGGTATTATAATTCATCTGGATACATTATTCATTAGGTGCAGGGGAGAGCATGGTTTCTCACATGTAGATAATGCTTTGACATGTATCCCACCACATCGATGGGCACTGGCCTCGAGTTAAGATGTATGGCTTTAATAATGGTGACGAAGATGCAAAATAATGAGATGTCTGGGAGCAGAGCTCAGGGATGTCCAGGGAAAGACAAAGAGAAACCGTCATCTTAGTTTTGTGAAGTCTGCCTCGATAACGTGCGCTTATGACTATCCAGAAAGGTTCGTCTGTAAATGAGGGAAAAGGTAGAAAATGAGAAAACTGAAAAGACCATTAAACTGTCAGAGAACAAGAGCAGCCAGCTGGGACTCTTTTGCTGGAATGATGATAATATATACAGTTTTTTCTTGTTATTGTTTGTTGTTCAGCGAGAGAGGAATAAAGAAAAGATTATTCTAAAATTCTCACTGACACCTTCATGTTCCCAAGGCCTATTACTTGTGTCTAGTTTCAATAACAGCACCAATGACAGAAAACGCCATTGGTGCTGCACCAGTGGTGACAGCTTGCGAAATATGTGAGAAATGTGTTTGTTTTCATGTCTCATGCAGATATTAGAGGGATTTTTCATTGCTGATCACATGTTAAAAAAAGTGAATATGTGAATAGGTTTTTGCCTGAAATCACTTGTTTCCAAAATTGTGTGCAACCAAGAGCTAAACTTTTGCAGAGGCTAGCTTGACCTCAAGTATAATAAAAAAACTAATACTATTATTATTGATGTTATTTGCAATAAAGTGAGCATTTCTTAAAGAATATGCCAATTTGTAGCAAACAAAGTCATGTTTTCAGCTAAATGCTAATATTACCATGCTTACTAGTGATGGTTGTTGTAGCTTTTAACCTATTAATGCTAAACCTGCCCACCTGAGACTTGTCAACTCTTTTGTACTTTCGTTCTGTGTGTAACTTCGTAATCCGTTACCTTGTTCTGTTTTTAACACAGCGTAGCAAAAAAGATGGTTGTTTACCTTGAAGGTGACATGTTTCGGCTGCGACTCTAGCCTTCATCAGAGTTTGCCGGTGTTGGTGGCATCACTTCAAGGTAAACAACCATCTTTTTACTATGCTGTGTTATACAAAGAACAAAGTAATGGATTGAGACTTTTTTTATTTTATTTTTTTATTTTTATTTATTCTTTATTTAACCAGGAAGGTCCCATTGAGATTAAAAACCTCATTTAAAGGGAGTCCTGGCCAAGAGGCAGCAAAAGTTGTCAAATTGGCATTCAAATTGACATTTTTGGTATTAAAAGATAACAAGTTTGGGACTTTTTCAGAGTAAACCAAAGTCATAGCCAAAGATGGTTGAGGAATTTTTGACCAAAAGCAGTGATTCTTATGTTTTGCATGCCTTCAAAACATGAGAAAATTTGGAATTTTGCCTACAAAACATTTTTGTGTTGCTGTCTGTGAAAAGATTTTAACAAATCAAGATTTGTGTAAAAAGCAGCCTCAACGTCAAACATAAATGTATTCTCAAACATTATTTTCTGGTGCTTAAATGTTAATAAACATTAGTTCAATGTCTTTTTATTTCAGTTTTCATATTTCAGAGATAAATATTAGAGTAGTAGTTAAAAGTTATTACCAACACACACTCTGAGGTCTATGCATTGTAAAACACCTTTGCCTAAAATGTTTCCATTAACCATTAGACTCAACTGACTGATTGCAAAGATTTTCATAGATTTCAGGTTGGATTTGAATTAATCTCTTGGAAATTAGATTTGCATAACTGAATTTTGGAATGAACCCAATTCAAGATAGCTGCTGCAATTAATCATTAAAAGCAAACATAGATGGCTACAACCCTGTCAGTTCAACACATACTGAGCTAAACCCTGATAGCTGAGATACATTCACAGCACATATGTGAGATGCACACTCAAAAAATGATTCCTGGTCCTAGTAAACACCAGCTAAACATTTATATAAGACCCAACTACAACTTATAAAATCACAACTGTTATTTATCAAAACGGTTAAACTAAAATCAAATGTACTAAATGTAAACATAAACTAAGCATCTTTATTTAACCCTACTTAATCAAATCCCATTTTAGGACTTTTAAAAAAATTGCTAGAGGCAGTAAATCCTCAGAGTGTCATTTGTGCTTCATTTGACCTGAAGAAAAAATAAAAGAAGGAAACTGTGCATGCACCTGTAAAGATAAAAAAAAACATTTAGAAAAATCACAACTATTTATTAAAACAGTTAACACAAGTCAAATGAACATGAACATATGAACAGGTTACCTTAAAAGTGGATCTTTCTTTGACTTTGTGTTACAATGGAAAATGTACATGTATTTTATGACATAAAGTCAACACTTTTGGCTGACCCTTTTTTCAGTGTAGCAGGTGACATAAACTCCTTTGATGATTCCTGGGCTTCAAATGGTCACACTCACTTAATCCAGGCAAACACCAAACTCAGAATCGGCAATGGTAAAAAAGAGAACCGGTGAAAGAACTGTTCATCCGCAGGTCTTGAGTCACAGTGAATGTACCTGAACTACATTTGATCAAGGCTCCTCTGTCCTCCACTCGTTACCTGTATTAATGGCACCTGTTGGAACTCGTTATCAGTATTAAAGACACCTGTCCACAACCTCAAACAGTCACACTCCAAACTCCACTATGGCCAAGACCAAAGAGCTGTCAAAGGACACCAGAAACAAAATTGTAGACCTGCACCAGGCTGGGAAGACTGAATCTGCAATAGGTAAGCAGCTTGGTGTGAAGAAATAAATCGTGGGAGCAATTATTAGAAAGTGGAAGACATACAAGACCACTGATAATTTCCCTTGATCAGGGGCTCCATGCAAGATCTCACCCCATGGGGTCAAAATGATCACAAGAACAGTGAGCAAAACTCCCAGAACTACATGGGGGGACCTAGAGAATGACCTGCAGAGAGCTGGGACCAAAGTTAGAAAGGCTACCATCAGTAACACACTACGCTGCCAGGGACTCAAATCCTGCAGTGTCAGACGTGTCCCCCTGCTTGAGCCAGTACATGAGCAGGCCCGTCTGAAGTTTGCTAGAGAGCATTTGGATGATCCAGAATAGGACTGGGAGAATGTCATATGGTAAAAACTCTACTCGTTGTGTTTGGAGGAGAAAAAATGCTGAATTTCATCCAAAGAACACCATACCTACTGTAAAGCATGGGGGTGGAAACATCATGCTTTGGGGCAAAGGGACCAGGACGACTGATCCGTGTAAAGGAAAGAATGAATGGGGCCATGTATCATCAGAGTCTTAGTGAAAACCTCCTTCCATCAGCAAGGGCATTGAAGATGAAACGAGGCTGGTCTTTCAGCATGATCCCAAACACACTGTCCGGATAACGAAGGAGTGGCTTCATAAGAAGCATTTCAAGGTCCTGGAGTGGCCTATAGCCAGTCTCCAGATCTCAACCCCATAGATAATCTTTGGAGGGAGCTGAAAGTCCATGTTTCCCAGAAACAGCCACAAAAAATCACTGCTCTAGAGGAGATCTGCATGGAGGAATGGGCCAAAATACCAGCAACAGTGTGAAAACCTTGTGAAGATTTACGGAAAACGTTTGACCTCTGTCATTGCCAATAAAGGGTATATAACAAAGTATTGAGATGGAATTTTGTTATTGACCAAATACTTATTTCCCACCATAATTTTCAAATAAATTCTTTAAAACTCAGACAATGTGATTTTTCTGAATTTGTTTCTCATTTAGTCTCTCATAGTTGAGGTACACCAGTGATGAAAATGACAGGCCTCTCTCATCTTATTAAGTGGGAGAACTTGCACAATTGGAGGCTGACTAAATACTTTTTTGCCCCACTGTATACAATGTTTTCAAATTTAGACTCAATGCTACTCGTATGTAAAACAAGATTTTCTTCTTTCATAAGTATTGAAAAGACAGTATAACTGAAAGTGTGGTGTCCTGATTGAAGTACAGCTACAGCCTATAGCCTAACCATGACTCTCTTGTTGTAAACCCAACAGCATACACATGTGTGTGTGTGTGTGTGTGTGTGTGCGCGCGCGCGCGTGTGTGTGTGTGTGTGCATTGTTCTGATGATCAATGCAACTTGTGAGCAAATCTCCATCCAGACCCTCATTGCACACGATCATCAGCATACACACAACTGCTCTCTGACTCAGGGCTCTTATTACCAACCCAATCATCATCATCTATACTGTGAGCCCAATGGCTCTCTTGGGAAGCTCCCCTTATTTCATCTTTTTATCACCTCCTCTTTCACTTAACTTCAGTAATTCAAACCCACTAAATCCAAATGCGAGGAGACACGGAGCCCTGCTGTTTTGACAAGTTAAATGACTACAGGCAAGGATGTGCGTCTCAGTCGGTCTGTAAGCAGCACACGTCGCCAGCCACCGCCTTGCTGTGAGTTAAACAGATATGTGTCTGTGTGTGCAGATGTGTTCTTTCCTCAAACACAGCTCCTTTTTTTTGCTGCGACCACCCGACCCTCTGCAGCATCTTTCTTTTTTAGGTGAAATTGAAATGGATTGTGTAGCTCAATATTTTATTGACATCAACTTCAAAGAACGCTGCTACAGTGACACCAGGGATAATTATTTCACCACAGATTTCTTCCTCTCTGCATTTCTCTCCCTCTCTCTGTCTGCCTTCCTCCAAGCCCTTCCATTCCTGTAGAGAATTAGTTCTGCATAAATTACCCAGTGGAATATTGAATCAGTCTCCAGCCACCAAAGGCGAGTGTCTGTGTGGCTGATTACCGAACAGCACACACATCACGCATGTGGACGCACACACAGAAACAGGGAAGGGGTGGTGGTGGGGAGGCTCTGAGCGAGGAGTTGACACCGTTGCAGAGAACATAGTAAGGGGGAGGAAGGGAGGCGATGGAGTGAGATCAGCCAATCTGGATAAGAGGAGCCAAAGCTGTATTAGCCACCTTAGCCACACACTATCTGCTCATTACTTAGTCATTAGCAGGGGCATGGTTTTAAAGAAGGGAGGGATCAATCAATTGTCATGGGTCAATGTTTTGCAGCCCCATTATGAACCCTGGGTGGCTTTGTAAATTGAGAACAGTAATTACTCATGTTAATTACACAAAGATGGTGGTCGCATTGATCCACAAATATGTTTTGCATAATGCAAACGGTATGATGAGCAAACACTGGGTGGCACCGTGCACTGGTCGGATGAAGGAGACAGAGACGAGCACTCATCTTGTTCTGAATGGTTCACAACCATTTTATACAATACACACACTACTGAGACTAATCTGGGCTAAAACGTTTTTATAAATCATTTTTAGCTTCTTGAATTAGAACAATTTTGGACACTTTTTTGGAAGAAAATATAAACACTCTACACATACAGTAGATTGTGTAGGATGCTGAGAGCCAGATTTTATGATCTTTGTTGCAATAAAGAGAGAAAATGAATGGTTGGTATTTGGTAAAGGCTTTTTACTTGGAGTTGGAGGTGATGTTGATGCTGAAACCAGCTATTTACCTTGCTGGTGATAATCTGGTGGTGGTTTCTGAGCAGCTGGCAGTGGCAACCAAGATAGTAACTACATAAGGATGGTGCATGTGAATCTAAGATGCAGGTTTTTGCAACTACACCGTACACCCTAACCCTAAAGCTGCAGATTTGTTTACACATCTGTAAGTGAAGGTCTGTGAAATCCATCAGCTTATGGGTTGGGCTTTGGTTGCATTCTTCCATCCTCTCATTCAGAGTAAATAAATGTGAAGTTTTGACCAGTACACAAAGTTTTTATTACTGAACTAAAATGAACAAACGTAAGCTGGCTGCTACAGATGATTCTGGGTTGATCTTCATAAGTGATCAAAACATATTTGAGCTCAGATTAAGTTTACAATTACAGATTTGATCACAGAATTGTTTGTGAGAAGAATGCTATCATGTTATTGTTCCACTTTTTATGTTGGAGTCTGAAGTTGTGTTTGGTGAAGTAGATCCAGGATTTTGTTGGACAGTGGAGTTTGTGATCATTGATCCAATCACTAGTCACTTGTCTGGCTTCTCTTATTTACCAGATGCATTGAACATTTCTCTCACTGCAGGTTGCCCTGATCTATATATTTATCTTTAAACTGTTCATCTTTCTTTAGGATGACCCAACAATGAATTTTAGCTATAGCCAATGAGCAAAGTGCAACAACTTTCAGGCATGTAGCTGTTCATGGTTATATTTTGCCAAAGGCATTTTCACAGCATCTATTTACCTTCATTTAAAAAGCTTTACCTCAGAGGAGATCTGATTTCTCATCTTCAGCCTCCACCTCCAACAGCCTCTTCAAAATTTTAAAATTAGCGTTAATTTTGTTATTTTACATCTTCTAAAGTAAAATAAAGTCATCCAGTGCTTGCAAACACTGATAACATCATCAGATACTCGTAGAACGCTGAGGGGTAAAGTTACACATGGTAATTTATCTTTGCATCAGGATGAGGTATTGATCATTTTCTTGGATCTCCTGTCAATAGAGGAAGAAGAACTCGCTGTTATATCTCAGAAGTCCAATATACTGGATGCCTCCACTGGGAGTTCCCTGTGTGTAAATGTGTGTTTTAGCTTATGATTGGTCGATTAGCCGGCTGTACTGTTGTTGGTATACAGTTTTGTACACAGAGATGCTCAAGAGGCCCTTTAAAAAGAGATTGCTGAGCAGCTCCCCATGGTTAAAAGCATTGTTCATTGTAGTGGTCCCTTGAGTGGTTTGAGGACCACTTCTATGCTCTTTACATATATTTATACAGACTAATACATCTGTATGAGTCAACTAGTGCTCCATACAGACTTTAGGGAATTCCTGTCCTTAAAGACACATTTTCAAGAAACAGTGTGGAAATTATATGAGAGGTTCAATTAGAATCTTACTTCAAGTGGCACCAGACAGTGAAAATCACATCCAGTAAGAAAATTCTCACTGTTATTGATTCTAAACTGCCGGAACAATTAATCAACTCCAGCATGTAGTGGAAGGAAATCGTCATCAGGAAGTCATCAGGTGCCATCAGTGATTCCGAGGCAGTGTTTCAGAGATTACGGGTAGCACATAATAGCAGGTTTGTTTATGCTCTGCACCACCTCTCCCTACATATTCCTTTTTGTTGAAAACACAGTTGGTGCCATCTAGAGGTTTGATTGTTAAATGTAATCTTTCTCTTGAAATTTTCCATCATTCTGACAATAAATAACTGTGAGAATAGTGTATGATTGAGATTATGCGATCCTTATTCAGGATGTTTTGGAGAATGTTTAGATTGAATAAATCCCAGATCTTTGCATAATGTTCAAAGTAAATTTGATATGCGCTTATTTTAAATTTTATATGTAATGTGATTATAGTTGCAAAGAAGTCTGTGGTAAAAAAAAAAAAACTTCCCAGATTCATACATTTTTTTTATTTTTACCAATGAAATCACAACAATGAAAAAAAAAATCCCACAAGCAGTGACATGTTAGATGTTTGTCGGTAGGTGGCAGCACGCACACCAGCCTCACTGAGCTCCTCCTGCTTCTTCGACTGTTTCTGATGCTTTCACGTGCTTAAAGGAAATTTGAGGTTTCCAATTGCAAAGCGATTTCAAAACTAACTAAATAAAATAAACGAGTTCAAAACAGTATTGTATGAAGTCAGTGGCTTTTAAATCTGAAACCGTGTGGTTGTGACAACCCATCGAAGGAGGAAACAGATGTTCACGCCTATGTTACTATAATTTTGCACCCACACTTTTAATTAACTATTTGGGATAAAAAGTAAATAATTTTGATTTAAAAGTGAAATGTTAGCTTGATATAATGTATGGTTTTATTTTAAATGTTTTAAATAATCATGTTACGGTACGAAGCTTTCAGGACAAGTTTTCGGATTTCCTCATGAACAATGAAGGCAGCGCAACACTAGCTCACATGCTACCAACACACTGCGGTCCTCGCTGCCAGTTTGCTCACAACACGGGGAAGCAATTTGGCAGCATTTCGGAATGAGGACAGAATAATAGCTGTTTTTCTTTCTGGTGGATGCTGCTGTAGTAGAAGCTTCCAACATGGTGAAGGAGCAATTCAGAGAGACAGATGTGGCCAAAAAAATGTGAGTTCACTGCTCCTAGCTAGTTAGCTCACTGGCTAGCCGTGGTTAGTTGCAATGTGGCAGTGTGGTGAACAAGTTGTTTACTTATACAAAACAATTAATACAATAAATAATCGTGTCACCACTAGAGAACTACATATATAGCTTGTGGTTACATGAACGCAGTCTGTCAGTCTAACTAGTGTTCAAATGTCCCTCAAATGTGGCTCAATATTGAGTTATATTTTATACTCCAAGTTTAGAGTCTGACTTCCTATTTAGCTTGTTTGCTATCGTTATTTTTTTACATTTGCACAACACAATTGGAACATTTCTTCTGCCTCAACTGGTTGATGAATGATGTCTGCTGATTAAATTCTTATCTCTGCTTTTACAGAAGCCACATCTGCTTTGGGATGAAATCTGCTGAGCAGATGCGACAGCAGGCCCACATCCAGGTGGTCAGCAAGAATCTGTACAGCCAAGACCCCAAACGCACTCCCCTGCCCTATGGTGTGTTGGACCACCGAATGGTATGGCATAGATACCAATAACTGTGTAAAAATTGATTTGTTGTTGGGTTTCTTTTAGTTTTATGCCATGCTAATCACAATTAATAAAATTAGTTCCCTCAATTAACCAGAATCTTCCTAAGGATACAAACTAAGAGACAAATCTCTGCTCTTTGACATATATGAATAATTTCCTGTTTTGTTAAATTGCAGGTCCTGTTGAAAAAAAAATGTTATTTTTTTTGGGTTTTGTCCAAATTTCTAATAACTTTTAATACCTGCCTTCAATCTGCATTCACCCTGGTGTTAGGCCTTTTACAGACATTCAGAAAACTTAGCTTAATAAATGAGCAGCTTGTAAAGATAATCAGTTATGTTATTCGTAGAAAAATCTACCACACAATCCATTAGATTAATGAAGCAACCACATGTTTCTGTACTGTTCTCTTGCCTGCTGTAATAACCTCTTTTGTTTTCTGTTTGCTGCAGGGAACCAGTGAAAAAGACAGACCATGTTTGACATGTGGGAAGCAGCTGGCTGACTGTTTAGGGCATTATGGCTATCTGGATCTGGAGCTACCATGTTTTCATGTTGGCTACTTCAAAGCCACCATTGGAATCCTACAAGTTAGTCCTCATTTGGTTCTTAAGTGTTCACAAAATTTATAGGGTGACATATTTTACAAACACTTCTGGAGACAGGATATAATACATGGCAAATTATTCTAGAATGGTTATTTGGAATTTTGAATATGTAATGTCTCAATTCGTCCTATAGGGGGCATTAGAGTGTCAAAATTAGAACATTAGGAAAAACGTCTGCTGGTTTTTACCTTAGAAAATAGAGTTTGCATCCTTTTTTAAATGGTAAAACATTTAAAGTTATGATGTGATGTCTCACCATTGAGACATAGGTCAGATATTATTCCAGTCTAATGCCATTTTGTTTTGTGTCCAGATGATTTGTAAGACATGTTCAAGCATAATGTTGACTAAAGAAGACAAACTGCAGTTCATGGATTATTTGAAACGACCGAACTTGGCTTATCTCCAAAAACGAGGGCTGAAGAAGAAGATCTCTGATAAATGTCGCAAAAGGACAATCTGCCTGAAGTGTTCAGCTTTTAATGGTGAAAAAAGACATGAATTTCACAAATGGATCTTTGATTACTTTTTCTGTCTCCTGTCATGACTTGATAGTTTAAAATAAAATGTATTGTGTATTTTTCAAATTTCAGGACCTGTGAAAAAGTGTGGCCTGCTGAAGATCATCCATGAGAAGTATAAAACAACCAAGAAAGTGGTGGACCCGTTTGTGTCAGAGTTCCTACAGTCCTTTGATATCGCCATCGAACACAACAAGCTAATGGAGCCTCTATTGTCCAGAGCACAGGTAAATATTGAAATATTAACATTTTTAAAATATTCTTTGCAGAGTAGCAAAATATTTAGCGGAGTGCTCGTACAGTTGTGTATTTAGCATAATTCTGCACTGATTCTAATTCCTTTTCCAGGAAAACTTGAATCCCCTGGTTGTCCTTAACCTGTTCCGGAGAATCCCTCAGGAAGATATCCCTCTGCTGCTGATGAACCCAGAGGCAGGGAAGCCCGCTGATCTCATCATCACTCGTCTCCTTGTGCCTCCTCTCTGCATTCGACCCTCTGTGGTCAGCGACCTGAAGTCTGGCACCAATGAAGATGACCTCACCATGAAGCTGACAGAGATCATCTTTCTTAATGATGTCATCAAAAAAGTTAATAAAAAACACAATTTCTTTAATATCTGTTATTTACCGTTGCCTCTTAAATTGATGTACAATATTATTATTATTATTTTTTTACTCCTTTTTTGTTTGAAATTGTTCAGCATCGCATGACGGGGGCGAAAACCCAGATGATAATGGAGGACTGGGATTTCCTCCAGCTACAGTGCGCCCTTTACATCAACAGTGAGCTCTCTGGCATCCCTCTCAACATGGCACCCAAAAAATGGACCCGGGGCTTTGTGCAGAGACTAAAGGGAAAGCAAGGTACAGGGTAATGATAGAGTCTGAAATTTTAAATTTAACCTGATTTTATTTTACTAAGTTTGTTTTGGTTAATTTCTTTTATCACTGTTCTACTAGCTTCTAATTTAGACCCTTTCTATCTGAGAATAAAAAAAAAAAGATCTGGGGCCTCATTTATAAAACTTTGCGTAGAATCCTTACTAAAACTACTTAAGGTCAGCAAAAAAGAAATTGTTACGTAAACTAATTTTGCGACCTATAAAACTCTGTTTACACACAGCTCCATGTAGTTTCTGCTTTATAAATCTCACCTGTCCTAGAAATGTGCTCAGGTGTTTCTGGACCACATCCTGCCTCCTACACACCCACTTTCTACCATAAATGCAAATTATGTTATGAATATTGTGCACATAAATACACCTGCTTATTGAAGGCATGTCACAGGTAACCATAACAACCAAGACTGATATCCATGCTCTGGGGCAGGCACGGAAAAAAATGTTTTACTCACTTCCAGCGGCACAACGCTGCTACAGTGGTGAGCTTTGCAGCCGCGATCAGCAAATATAAATAAATAAAAACATTTTTAAAAAGTGGTCAGATGGAGCCTAAGATGACACTAATAATAAAAGTGGCACTATGTTGCGCAGGCAGGGATCAATTTCTTTTCTAGATCTAAGGGGAACATTTGATGAAAACATTTGATTTAACCCAAAAGGGCTTTAGGCAGGAAATATTGTTCATATCAAGCAAATATTGGCCTGATGGTCGGCTAATCCCTGCTGGAACGAGCTGTTGTTCGGTCAGAACTCTTGTTTAAGGAAATCCAAACAGGTGCACCTCTGCCCGGTTCGCTGTGGTGCCGTTTTAGTTTATATTTTGATTTACAGCTGCACTGTCCTGTGACACAATTAATGCACCAATAAGTAACGTGAAGACACATGATTATATTTTAATTGCAGATATAATTTTTATTCTCAGTTCAGAGATGGGGGGCTGATTGTTGGTTTTGCGTGTGCACGAGGGTCTCCATGTCTGAAAATGTGTCCTAAATTAAACATTTCACCATCTGACCCTCTCCAAAATGTGCTTATGCCACGTCCAATGTCTGCTTAAAGTTGTTTCTTTATAAATCACAAAACTTGCGTGGAAAGTCACTTACGCAGTTTAAAGACCTGGTTTTGTGCGTAAGCAAGCTTTATAAATGAGGCCCCTGTGCTGTAAAAAATTTCATTAAGAGGAATAAATGGCTTTAGATGTTCAATTTGTTCTTTGAAACAGTTCTCAAAAGCACTTTGACATATTAAGGCCATCCCAAACAATATTTGTTTATAAAGGTAACTCAACAGTTTTTAGTTAATATATATATTCAACGTAGAGTTTAAAGCGGAGTCATTTACTGTGATAACTCAGGTCGATTCAGAGGAAACCTGTCGGGGAAACGAGTGGACTTCTCAGGCAGAACTGTGATTTCCCCCGACCCAAACCTGAGGATAGACGAGGTGGCCGTTCCTGTTCACGTGGCCAAGATTCTTACGTACCCAGAGAGGGTGGGTCGTGCGTTATTTCTCTGGTAAACGTGTAACAACCGTTTTATTGTTATCACCAGTGTCTGTGTTCTGCCTTCTGTAGGTAAACAAGGCTAATCTGGAACTAATGAGAAAACTGGTCCGTAACGGCCCCGACGTTCATCCTGGAGCCAACTTCATCCAGAACCGTCACACGCAGATGAAAAGGTGAAGCTGTCTGCTTCTCACTCACTCCCTCCTCAAAGAAGTGCTGATAAGATCTGCCTCAAAATAAACAAATCAACGCTTTTTTATCCAGATTTTTGAAATACGGCAACCGTGAAAAGATTGCTCAGGAGCTGCGGTTTGGTGATGTGGTGGAAAGACATCTGATAGATGGAGACATCGTCCTCTTCAATCGGCAACCTTCTCTGCACAAACTCAGCATCATGGCCCACATCGTGAGTCTGCCTGAAAATACTTAGACTACGAGGTGTAGTTTGAAATCCTTTCTAGATAAATATCAGGACTGACTTCCATAATAACATCAACATGATAAATATCGTGTGTTCTTTACCAAAATGTAGTTTTGACTCTGTTGTGCACACAGACTGAATTTAAATGTCTCAAACTACTTTCAGAACTTTTCCTTTCACCAATTTCCATCTCATTGTTTGTATTAATTAGCTTTTTTCTTGCATAATCCGTTTTGTAAACTGAGTTTAAATGTCAACAGCTTATTACGCTATACAAGAACGTTTGTTGCTTCTGAACAGAAAAAGAAGCAAATCACTCACACTAATGCAGAAAAATAATTATCTGATGTGCTCAAGTGGTCTGAAGTCCTTGAAAACATAGGCTGATTGAATGAAAGGAGATGATAATGGGTATTATCTGCAGTTATTCCCACTGTGAAAATCTTAGTTTGTTTATTGGTTGTAAATTCTTATTAGAATATGTTTTCTGCTTGATCGTAACCTCGAAGGCGAGAGTCAAACCACACAGAACATTCCGGTTCAACGAGTGCGTGTGCACGCCGTACAACGCCGACTTTGATGGTGATGAGATGAACCTCCATCTGCCTCAGACAGAAGAAGCCAAAGCTGAGGCCCTGGTCCTGATGGGGGTGTGTATCACAGCAACATGTTGTCTTTACACCAGACATAAGCTGTCATTGCTGGGACTTACCGGTCCGACTCAGATGTTTATCTTGTTTTCCAGACCAAAGCCAATCTTGTCACACCGAGAAATGGCGAGCCTCTGATTGCTGCTATTCAGGACTTTCTGACAGGTTGGTGCAGTGATGTGTAGCAGCCAATCACAGATCACGCTGCTGGGGTTTTATCTCACAGGACGGTTCTGGTTCAACTTTACAAATTTGTTGCATCATTGACAAAAGAGACCAAAACAGCTGAGGTCTCTGATAGAAAGTGGCTGATGATGGTTTTGCAGCCTGATGGGGGAGCACTTTAACAGTTTTTCACATTTCATTTCCACTTTCCTTTATCCTCTAAGGTGCGTACCTGCTGACGCTGAAGGACACCTTCTTTGACAGATCCAAAGCCTGCCAGATAGTAGCATCGATTCTTGTTGGCAAAGATGAGAAAATTAGGATTTCTCTGCCTCGCCCAGCTATTGTGAAGGTACTCATCTTCTCCTGTGTGTCTCATAATGCTGATTTAATGTTGCCACTAACACACTGCGTGTGTGTTTCCATCAGCCAATCGCTTTGTGGACGGGTAAACAGATCTTCAGCTTGATCCTGAAACCCAGTAAGGACTGTCCCGTTAATGCAAACCTGCGCACCAAAGGCAAGCAGTACTGTGGCAAAGGAGAGGATCTCTGTCACAATGACTCCTGTGAGTTTATTATTTCGTGTTAAGGAAACGGATATTTCAGCTAAAACATGTAAAGAGATACAACAGTGATGGTTTTTAAGATACACCACAGCACAC
This sequence comes from Aphyosemion australe, assembly GCA_006937985.1. NCBI lineage: Eukaryota > Metazoa > Chordata > Actinopteri > Cyprinodontiformes > Nothobranchiidae > Aphyosemion > Aphyosemion australe. Next base: position 379,601 of record SSNS01000359.1, read on the forward strand.
ACATGTTAGGAGGCTCCAGTAACTGTTGAGGTTGATATAATCACTATCTGTTCTTTTTAGGGGTGGGAAATTAACGCCTTAATTACGATTAATTAGAAAAATAATACGTTAAAATTTTACCCCTTGGAGGCTGAGAGCCCCCCAATTGGGGGCCGGAAAAGTTCAATATCACAATCTATGCCCTATATATCAATAAATATAATCAAGCTGCACCTCTAATAAACTGCAGAGCCTGGGCTACAAGACCATATAAACTTTTTTAGGGGTGGGAATTGAACGCGTTAATTATGATTAGTTAATTAGAAAAAAATAACGCATTAAAAAAATTAGTGCATTTAACCCTTTAAGCCCGAGGGTCCCCCAATTGGGGGATGTTGAAGTTTAGCAGCAAAATACATGCCCTAAAAATCAATATGGTCAAGCTGCACCTCTAAAGAAAGCTTAGAACCTTGTGCTCCAAACACAACTAAAACTACAATCAAATGAGTGATCAGAAATCCCTCTTCATGTGTTTTTCATTCATTTCTGTCTCTAATGATGCTAAATCAAATCAAATTACACACTCATTCTATCAACCCATTATTATTATTATTATTATTATTATTTTAAAGACAATACCATTATCAAAATGTACTTAAAATAGTATTGTACATTTAGGTCTGTCTTATTTTTGCCAGTGATGTAAATATATATTTTTTTCTCCTGTTTTGAATTGAAATACAATTTAAAAGCATTTTTTTAGAAATGAAAAGATTAGAAATTACAATAATAATGTCAATGACTATTGTTTGATTCTCTGTCTCATTATTTTTAATTTTAAAAAATTGTTTTCGGGGCAAATTTTCTTGAACGATTAAAATGCGATTAATCAAGATTAATTAATTACAAAGCCTCTAATTAATTAATTTTTTTTTAATTGAGTGTCACTCCTAGTTCTTTTATATTTAACATAAGAAACCAACATTTTGGAATTATGACATTCCATTTAAAAGTTTTTTATTTATTTAAATAACATAAAAACACAAAACAATGATCTTATGCTGAAAGACCATTATTAAAATCATGTCTTTGGAAAAGTAATAATAAAATGATTAGATTTTGTGCAGTCTTTTTATTCCTTTTGATAAAATGCTTGTAGTGTAGTTTAGTGTTTCCTCTGAGCATTTATCCTTCTTCACCCTTAAAATGGTTAAAAGCACTCCGCAGTGTTCTGCTGACCTCGTTGGTGTTTCTATTTTGGAACTAATGGCGTCATCTCCTTTTCTGTTGGTCACGTCCCCAGTTGTTGTGATTCACAACAGTGAGCTGATGTGTGGCAGCATGGACAAGGGTACCTTGGGATCCGGCTCCAAGAACAACATTTTCTACATCTTGCTGAGAGACTGGGGACAGCTGGAGGCCGCCAACGCCATGTCCCGCCTGGCGAGGCTTGCTCCGGTGTTTCTCTGTAGGTGGTCTGTAGGGTTTGCTTGGCATTCAATCACTGACACTCTGTGATATCATGATGCATATTAGGATAAGTTTCCTGGAAGTCGCACAGAGATGCAGTGCTGTAATAGTCACTTTCAGACATATTTTATGATCCACTAGGTCTGAGTTCTGATGCATTTCCTTTCAGACACACAACCTTCTGAATGTCTTATCCTCACATTTTGTTTGGGACATTTCTGGGTTGAAATGGTCATGGTTGAAGTCCACAGACTGGTGATATTTTGTATAACACAGCAAATTAAAGGCTTAACATTTTCTGATTCTGTAGCGATGCATATGGCCATCCAACCCTCAAGTCCAGAGTTTTAAATGAAGAAAACCTCATTTTTAGAAATTTTACTGTTTTGGTCAATTAAGAAAAAGTGGTGATGTGAATGACTATCAGCTACACGAACCTCAAATTTCAGCTCAGTTTCTAAGAAACTGACAAAACTTTAACTATTTTGGCTGCCATTTTGAGTAGATTTAACTGTAAAGGTGGATCAGTTGTTGATGTACATCAGGCGATTACTTCCTGAAAGTTTCATTAAAATCTGTCCAGTGGTTTATCAGATATTTTGCGAAAAGACAGAAAAAAAAATTGCAATAAAGTAATAAAAAAATAATAATTTGAAGACCAAGTTTACTGAGAAACTGTTTTTTACTTATTTTTTTTAATCTGATCAGTCACTCTGAGATTAACATGCAGGCTAAATGTGAAAATAGTCTTTTACCCCTATTTCCTGCATTAGCCATTGATGGAAAATAGACAGGGAAATGCTTGGATCAGAAAAACCACTCAGATCTACTTCATATTGTCAAGTTAGCATTAGCATTGACTCACCCATCTTGCTCGTGACAGGGAAGGCTGTTGTTGGTTTAGCATCCAGGCAACAGCAGAGCACGTCTTGGCTAGTCGAAGCTAACTGTTAGCATTAGCAACTCCACCACACAGCAGAACTCCTTCTGGCTTGTGTTATTTGTGGAGATAAAACATCAGCGTTGCAGAGCAAACAGTTGTAGTTGTGTTGCTTCTACTTCCTGAAACAGGAGTGCGAGAGCTTTTATTCCACAGAGATCGACCAACAAGGCACTTGTTTATACTATTCATTTTTACTTCTTACTGATTATCCTTTTCTTATTCGTTTTCTTTTTCCCTTTCCTCACATTTTTAATACATTTTTACGTTTCCTATTTTTTAAAAATATTTTTTAATAATTTTTTTAATTTCTTTACTTTTTTTGTTATTGTGAAGCACCTCGTGATTTTTATCTTGAGAGGCACTATATAAAAGATTGTTTCTTCTTCTAGAGCCCACTGAAATGTACTTGGTCTTTAAAATTACTCTTAAACATACTCAAATTTCTGCTTTGTTGGTAAATTAATTCAGCATTTAATGACTTTTATTTCACTTCCAGCCAACAGAGGGTTTTCTATTGGAATCGGTGATGTGACTCCTGGCCAGGGTTTGCTGAAGGCCAAACAGGACCTGCTGGATGACGGCTACAGAAAGTGTGACGAATACATCGAAGCTTTACAGACGGGGAAGTTGCAGCAGCAACCTGGCTGCTCGGCAGAGGAGACTCTAGAGGTAGGCACGTGTCACCTGGGTCCTCACCGTCGGGCTACTCAGGGAACATCTGCTCTGGTGGTTGCTCAGCGCGACTGACCTCCAATAGAAACCAATAATACGTTACTTTTAGAACTAACCTGTTGCAAAAGATTTCAAGTGAAATTCTGTCAAACAGGATGATTTAGTTCTAAAACATGAGGTGTGTTTCAATAATGGGTTCACAAGTAAATATTAATGAGTAATTGTTTATTTATTGTTTCTATTTTTATTAGGCTCTTATTTTGAGAGAGCTGTCCGTAATCAGAGACCGAGCTGGCAGCGCTTGTCTCAGGGAGCTCGACAAGAGCAACAGCCCCCTCATCATGGCTCTCTGTGGGTCTAAAGGTAAGCTCTCTAATCACAGGTAACACAATCTGATGTTATTTTTGTGGTCAATAAGTTAAACTATAACAGGAACAGCAAGAAAATCACTTCAGGATTATCTTTCATACATTTTGAACACTTAAAGCTTTTATAGTAGGTGGTTGCCGAGATAATGAGGAGGTAGCTGACCAGCGTGGTCTCTCCTGCTGGGCTGTGGAAGTAAAGATAGAGAAAGAGGTGAAGATAAAAACAACACTGAGCTCAGAAAAAAGAGGAAAATGTGTTTGTTGCAGGGGTTCTGACTTCAACTTTTCACCAGTCACAGGATAAACACAGTCACGGTTGACATTTTATTACGATAATGTTGATTATTTCTGTTTGTAACTCTTAAGATGAGCAATGACTCTGCTTCCAGGGCAAGAAAACAGAGTTCCAATGATAGAAGATGAAAGAGGAAACATTAAATCAAATTGTTTGAATGGATGAATGAACAAATAATTTTTAGGTTTGAATATTTACAAAAAATATTTTAAAAACAATGCTAACAGTGAATTAGAAGCAAATAGTCAGCCCTAAAAATATCTCAAGCTACTTTTTCAATTACCAACAACTCGATGTTACAGTGAAATGTATTTATTGACAACAGCCATGAAACTCAGGCAGTGGGTCACTCATTTGTTTAGAAACATGGACTGCAGTACCCACATTTGACCACAGGATGTCATTCTTATTTCATGCACCTTTAACGCAACACCTGCAACTAAAACCTTCAGTTTTTATAGAACAAAATGTTAATTTGGTCCAGTTCATTTACATTAAAAAGTGTTTGCCAACCTAGATCCTTAATTAAAGAACTCACAGCTTGTTGAGAGGATAAACAAACGAGGGACGTCTCAGAGCGCTTAATAAACGAAGGCAGCAGGAAATGCAAACTTCTCTTAAATTAGTCCATAAGATGAATATTTGCTTTTCAGCCAACTAGCTGGATGAATGACCACTCCTCAGCAGAGCAAACACACCGTCACAGACAAAAACTCATCAGCCAGGAGTTCTGCATCTCCGAGGAAACAGATCAGCCCTGAAAAGCAAAATTTGGGAACCAGCACTTAAAGTAAAAGGGAAGTTAAGTCAGGAGGTAGAACTCACCGCGCTGATCGTTTATAATTAGTCCTCTTCTGTCTGCGTCTTATCGCTGCTTCCCTGATGGTCAGCTCACAATTTAACTTCACCGTAGCTTGTTTGATCGTAGTGTGGCAGGAATATGAAAGAAATACAAATAACAACGCCCACATCTCATAACAGGCTTGTTTACCACTCAACGTTTGTAGAATCTGAGTGACTGCAGCTTTCTGCTGTGTGTCAGCCCTTCAGCTCCACTACAGCGTTACAGGGAAAGCTTTTACTTTCACACTGGTTGGCTGTTACACTTCAGAGAGATCCTGAATAAACACTAAAGTCTTCCAGAACCTTTTTATTTCCATCATTGTTCTCCTGGAAAGTTCCTACAATTGCAATTTCTGACGTTTGATTAAAATAAAATTGTTTTGACACGTATTTAATCTGCAAAACCAGCGTTTGTATAAAATATACTTAAAATCCAAACAGGCTACATTAATTTTATTTAACACCTAGGTGGTAAATGGGTGCTAAAACAGGAGCCTCGGTCTGTGTGCTCTGATTCTCGTCTTTGTCAGTAATTTTTTTTTTAACACTCTGTGCTCTTTTTACATCCGTCTCTTTTCATGCGTCCAGGATCCTTCATTAATATTTCCCAGATGATTGCCTGTGTGGGACAGCAGGCCATAAGTGGCTCTCGAGTCCCTGATGGGTTTGAGAACCGCTCCCTGCCTCACTTTGAAAAACACTCCAAAGTAAGAAATCTTTTAATTAAGCAAATCGCACATTTGAAGTTGTCATTTTCAGCCAGTTAGCTGAACCAGTATAATTCCATTTTCTAAAATTTACCAACTTTTCATTTGTTTTTCTTAATTTACACCAAAGTTTCTTAGAGGATCAAATGTAAATGATAATAAATTAAACTGACATAAACTCAAGATAACAGCAGTATCTAATGGACATTTATCAGGTACTCAGAAGTTCTATTAATTACTCCATAATGATTTTTCCCCAGCTGCCTGCGGCTAAAGGCTTTGTGGCCGACAGCTTCTATTCTGGTCTGACGCCCACTGAGTTCTTCTTTCACACCATGGCTGGTCGAGAGGGCCTGGTGGATACCGCCGTGAAAACCGCTGAGACTGGATACATGCAGGTAATGCCTTTCCACTGGTTGCCATGCAGATGTCAGATAGCTGAATGGAAGCTGGAGGCTCTCTGTGGGACTGAAACAAATTATCTAAATTACAAAACCAGACCAATGTAAGACGGGGCTTATGTTTTCATCACCATCGTGTCATAGCTTCCTGAATGCCCTCTGTTCAGAGAAATAAAGTTTATGTCCTGATGAGATAGTGACTTGTCCAAGTACTACCAGGACAAAAGGGAATTGCAATTGTATTAAAACAGCTTCAATTTTTTAAAATCTGTAGAGGCTCTTGTACATTTTTTTTTATTTCATAATGTTTGTACATATTCCTCAAGCATAAATATCACCAGCATTAGCTAAATGTTGCACTTTTGTTGTATCAAAGGGTCAAGTACAGCAGTATTCAGACTAGCCATTAGCTTATCAGTCCTGAAGGGTGAAAAACATCACTTTCCAGACCAGAAGTTACGTAGGAAACTATCTGCAATGGGTAACTGATTATTTATAACATTTACACATAAGTGCTTCAGAATGACCCAGAAATCCCTTTAATGAAGGTGGAGGTTGTGCTGGAGACCCTCATAAATATTTACATATCCTTGAGAATTCTTTATATGTTATATACATTTATTGCATAATAAAGTTTAAAATAAAATAGCCCTGTGCTGACACCAGATTGTGTAGGCTGGATGATGTCTGTGCTGCCCCATCCCCCCCAACCGCAAAATGCAATTCAATTCAATTCAATTCAGTTTATTTATATAGCGCCAGATCACGACAAGAGTCGTCTCAAGGCACTTCACAAAGTAAACATTCCAATACAGTTCAGTTCATAAGCCAATCAGTAAAAAAGTTTCCTATATAAGGGACCCAGCAGATTGCATCAAGACACTGACTAGTGTCATTGTGTTGGTACAATCCTCATACTAAGCAAGCATTTAGCGACAGTGGGAAGGAAAACTCCCTTTTAACAGGAAGAAACCTCCAGAGGATCCTGGCTCAGTATGAGCAGCCATCCGCTACGGCTCACTGGGGGTTGAGAAGACAGAGCAGGCACAGGCACACCCCGCACCCACACACACACACACACACACACACACACACACACACACACCACATATATCAAGTAGTGTTTCTATGGCTACACTGTGATTTCTTAGTAGAAGTTCTATTTAGTAAGAGTAAGAGAAACTTTATTGTCTTTATCTGAGTGAATCTATAATTAATTCAATAGGTGAACTAATAGTAGCACATTCTATGTTAAAGAAAGTAAGATGTAATATCAGGAAAGGGAGAATGTTAGGTGGTTGGCAGCAGTGTGCCAGCCGATGGCCCCCTCCATGAGGCCACCACAGCTCAGCAGAACGCCAGTGTAGCTTCTTCTGGGGAGAAAAACACTTAGAGAGAAAATAAAGTTAACAGCTGGAATAACAGGAAATAATGCAGTTAGAGAGTGGTGGTAGAAGAGAGTAGCAGAGTGTGGAAAGTGGTCAGTATGTCCTCCAGCAGTCTAAGCCTATAGCAGCATAACTACAGAGATAACTCAGGATAACCTAGCCTTTTAGATGGAGGCATGTGGGAGGCAGGGCCAGGGAGAAGTCTTTAACGACAGTAGTCCCCTCTGTACACTCCACCTCCCTCTGCTCCCCACTCGTCTAAACCTGGGCTAACATCAGAATTTAACCATAAGCCCTATCAAATAGAAAAGTTTTGAGCCTAGTCTTAAAAGTAGACAAGGTGTCTGCCTCACGCACTAATGCTGGGAGCTGGTTCCACAGTAGAGGAGCCTGATAGCTAAAAGATCTGCCTCCCATCCTACTTTTAGATATTCTAGGAACCACCAGTAAACCTGCAGTCTGAGAGCGAAGTGCTCTGTTAGGAACATATGGAACAATCAGATCACTGATGTATGATGGAGCTTGATTATTAAGAGCTTTATATGTGAGAAGGAGGATCTTAAAATCTATTCTGAATTTAACAGGCAGCCAATGTAGGGAAGCTAAAACAGGAGAGATGTGGTCTCTCTTTTTAATTCTCATCAGAACTCTAGCTGCAGCATTTTGGACCAGCTGAAGACTTTTGACTACATTCTGTGGACCTCCTGATAGTAATGANGAGCAAACTAGGCTTTAAATGTTTTGCTAAAAAGAAACGTTTTAAGATATTATTTAAAACAGACAATGGGCTGTGGAGGCCTTAGGATGATGGGAAGGGAATTCCACATGAGTGGGGCAGCAGTACAGAAAGCACAATCTCCCATGGTCTTGAGATTGGATGTGGGAATGTGGATAAGGTTAGAGTGAGCTGAGAGGAGGGAACGGGTAGTGGTATAAAGACTGAGAAGTTTCTAAAGGCAGGCGGGTGCATTACCATGGATACATTAGTGTGTTAAGACAGACAACTTATATTCAATCCTGGCAGAGATGGAAAGCCAGTGTAGTGATTGCAGAATAGGAGTGATGTGTTTATTTTTGTGCACCCTCATCAGAATCCTGGCTGCAGATTTGTTTGATGTATTGGAGCATTTGCACGCTCTTGTTTCAGATCCCTGTGAGGAGTGCGTTACAATGGTCCAGAGTATAGAGGAGATCCATGCATGGACTAGCTGTTCAGTGTCTGTTGGGGAGAGGAAGGAGCAAAGTTTTGAAATGTTCCACAGATGGAAGGAGGAGATTTTGCAGAGGTGATTAAAATGGGATTCAAATGTGAGATATGGATCTATTTTTACACCAAGAACTGTCACAACCGATGAATGAGAAACTGGATCCGGAAAAGGAGACAGTGGTTATGGCTTATGATTTAGTCTGGTGAGGAGCACCAATCATGTTGGCTTTGGAGGCAATTAGCTGGAGGAAATGTTGCTCCATCCAAACCTTTATCTCCTCCAGACAGATGGTGAGATGTAACGACAATGAGGGTGTAGATGTGGCATTGAGAAAGCAATGGAATGAAAAATCATGGCAACTGGTTCTGGAAATAATGACCCCTTGAACTTATAAATAAGCACAGACAGTTCTACTTTAGAACTGAAGCAGGCAAATGTGTTCTCTGACTGACCAGCTGTAGAGCTGGACACAGTTTCTAATAGATTCAAAATCTAATTTACTTCAGGGATGGGACATACGGGTACTACAGCTTTGTTTTTTTTTTACAGAAACAAACATTCAGACCTTCTTAAGATGCATCAGCCTAATATGAAAATGAGGATGTTTTTTTGGAATCAGTCATTGCTTTGAAATTCATGACAGCTACTTGGTGATGTCCACAAACAGATTAGAGAAACTATTGATTTACAGGAATCCCTGAAAATTTATTTCTTTATTTACCGACAGAGGTCACCTCAGTTGTGTCAAAACCTTCACAAACTAAACCTTTCACTTGAAAACGGAGTCCAACAACACGCTCCCGAGACTGTGTCCTCAGTAAAACCACAGGAGTCCTGCTGGTGTTTCATACCGATTCTGTGTACGTCGATCTGTGGTTTCCAGCTCATATCCGGCTGTCTGCGCTGACGATAGATCCCTTCGTTGAACTTACAGGACGATGGCCTGACTTTGTGAATATTTCTTCAACAGCAGCTAGTCGCTTACTGACAAACTCTATCAGAGTTGGTAGATATCTCTAGAGCAGGGAGTCAATTATTCACATCACAAACCAAAACAACAACGAGCTAATGGCTAACAGTTCTCTCCTTCTTCTTGGTTTTTGTTTTCAGTCGGCAAACAACGACGTAGCGCATTACCGCCACCTACTGGTATGGAGTGGGGGCAAGAACATGATGAAGGATTAGAGATTATCACACAAAATATGTTTAAGATAGTAAAATATTGCCTGATAACTTTTACTTTTTTAATTAACAGCCAGAAAATCATTAAAATCTAGATTTAGGTTTTGAATCAGTTGTCTTCCTTTCTCATACAGCTCACTGTGTAACATTTATTTAGTATTTTCATTTTGGTGTTATAAAGCTGATCATTAATTTAGCTAACATATCGGTATTGTTATTGTGTCTTTCCAACTTTATGGCAATTTCTTATTTTCCCATATTTTAAAAGTCGTATGCCTTTGATTGCTTTACCACATTGTTGTGTCCACCATGGAACCATTTTCTAATTGATTTTACCTTGATTTGTTTACAGACTGGTTTAAAGCCTGTAAAATAGCTCAACAAATAAAGAAATTTAAATGATCGACTTCCATATTTAAATTCATTTGATCATATCTCTGGTTCTAACAAGCCTCAGTGTTGCCCAGTCTGAAACACCATTTCTGCCAAGCCAAAACTGCCAAGTGTGCCTTNTCTACCTAACTGATTAGGTTCATCAGGGTTTATGGATAAATATAACTGAGTATCATCAGCATAACAGTGGAAGTTTATCCCATGTTGTCTAATGATTTTACCAATTGGAAGCATATATATAGTGAAAAGAATTGGTCCAAGTACTGAACCCTGTGGTACTCCACAAGTAACTCTAGAGTATGAAGAAGATTTCTCATGTACATGAACAAACTGAAATCTGTCAGATAAATAAGATTTAAACCAGCCTAGCGCTGTTCCTTTGATCCCTACAACATGTTCAAGCCTTTCTAAGAGAATATTGTGATCGACTGTGCACTCTTAACAACACACATCAACACCACATTAGAGCAGGCAGAGGGAGACTAGGGGTCTTCCCACACTACTGTTCTCGGTTCGCTGCCCGGGGTGGAGACTAGGAGTGGGAGCTGGCTGTCTGGTCGGGGTCTGGGGTGGTGGGTCACTTTGCTCTGCGCTGGCCGGGGTTGCCTGTTCATCATCCCCCCAGTTAGAACAGGACCATCTCTGAGTCCGGTAGTGGTTGTGCCCTGTGTGCAGCTGTATCAGACCAGAGTGTGTAGGGTGTGTATGGGGAGTGTGAGTGGGTGTATTACGTGCATTCTTGTGTGTCTAGGTCGAATGTATTTTTGAGTGAGTAAGAGGGTGGGAGTGTGTGACTGTTTGTGTGTGACTGCCTATGTGTCAGGTACATCGACATATAAATCTATGGACATAGCCCGCCCATTTGGAAATACATATTCAGAATGATGCAAAATGGGAGGTTCCCACCACCTCCATTTTGGCCGTGACACACGCTTCTTCACCCCCAAACAATCCATAAATGGGAAAAGAGGTGGAGCAGAGGGTGGGGCAGTGAGGGTTGGCGATAACAAAACCAATGTAGGAAGCTAAACTGAGCTAACACACAAAGCTAAGATGGAGAACCGAGACAGCGAACCACGCAGCTGTCTGGCTTCCGTGCGAGGCAGCAGCGTTGGTCGTCTTTGGAGCTGTAATATGGACTGTAAGAATACAAGCAGAGCCTCAGACCGCTGCGATCGGAGCCGTGCGCGCTGGCTGCTTACACGATGTCCCGCTCCGCTCCACTCCGGGGGAGTTCAGCGGGACCTTAGCTGCACGCTAACTGGAAGCTAGTGGAGTTTTTCGGGCGCTTTTAGCGAGAGAAACGCAGTTGAGCGACTCCAAAGTGTAACGAGATCAGCTCAAACAACTGGATTGTTTCTGTAGTCTCCGTCAGAGAGTTCCACAGGCTACAACCACAGCGTCAGACGGTAGTCAAGCAGCCGCGCGTCCCAGCTCCCTCGGGAGAAGGGAGTGTGCGGCTGCCTGTGTGTAGAGATGCCGGGCGACCGGCTCGCTGGACTGCATGCCTCCGCAAGGATTAAGCGGCACATTCGCGGATCTCTGATCGCAGGCCGCTGCTGGTAAAAGGAGAGGCACGTTGCAGCGATGACCTCGTGGATCTTCGTCCCGAAGCCTCAGCTAGCCTCGGTTAGCTTACCTAGCTCGAGTTACGGTACCCGGCCAGCCCCACGAACACGTTATATTTCAACCCATCTTTGACCAAGCAGTGTTATGTTAAACACAAAGCATCTTCCCCTATTCAACCAGCGAAATAAAGTACAGAAATATAATTTTACTTACTGATAAAAATGAAGCAGAGACTTCTTGGATGGTCTCTTGGTGCAAACAATTCCACAGCTTTCCCTCTTTGTCCAAATAATTCCATGATTAACATCCAAACACGAACACGCAGAAAACACAACTAAAGTTCAGAGTCGAAATGGCCAAACATCTATTAACGTGAGGCTGAGGCCTTCCTTGGAGCTAGCTGCTTATGCTAGCTCTGAAGCTAGCTCTGACGCTTGCTCTGACGCTCATGCTTCCTGTCAATCAAATCTAATTATTCATAATTTCAAGCATTTTATTACACCTAAACGAAAGAGTTACAAAAAAATCCACCCCCCTCAGAGTTGTCAGGACTATAAACTAGACCTATTAAACACAAAATGGAAAATTGAACCAGGCTGTAAAGATCTTTTTTTCAGCTGTGAAGTTGGCATTTTTAACATGGGGGTCTATGAGGATTTGCTCACTTCTGGACCCACCCCCAGTGGATGAGGGGAGAACTGCAATTTTTGCCACTTCCGTGTTTGCCTCATTTNATCGGAGCCGTGCGCGCTGGCTGCTTACACGATGTCCCGCTCCGCTCCACTCCGGGGGAGTTCAGCGGGACCTTAGCTGCACGCTAACTGGAAGCTAGTGGAGTTTTTCGGGCGCTTTTAGCGAGAGAAACGCAGTTGAGCGACTCCAAAGTGTAACGAGATCAGCTCAAACAGCTGGATTGTTTCTGTAGTCTCCGTCAGAGAGTTCCACAGGCTACAACCACAGCGTCAGACGGTAGTCAAGCAGCCGCGCGTCCCAGCTCCCTCGGGAGAAGGGAGTGTGCGGCTGCCTGTGTGTAGAGATGCCGGGCGCCCGGCTCGCTGGACTGCATGCCTCCGCAAGGATTAAGCGGCACATTCGCGGATCTCTGATCGCAGGCCGCTGCTGGTAAAAGGAGAGGCACGTTGCAGCGATGACCTCGTGGATCTTCGTCCCGAAGCCTCAGCTAGCCTCGGTTAGCTTACCTAGCTCGAGTTACGGTACCCGGCCAGCCCCACGAACACGTTATATTTCAACCCATCTTTGACCAAGCAGTGTTATGTTAAACACAAAGCATCTTCCCCTATTCAACCAGCGAAATAAAGTACAGAAATATAATTTTACTTACTGATAAAAATGAAGCAGAGACTTCTTGGATGGTCTCTTGGTGCAAACAATTCCACAGCTTTCCCTCTTTGTCCAAATAATTCCATGATTAACATCCAAACACGAACACGCAGAAAACACAACTAAAGTTCAAAGTCGAAATGGCCAAACATCTATTAACGTGAGGCTGAGGCCTTCCTTGGAGCTAGCTGCTTATGCTAGCTCTGAAGCTAGCTCTGACGCTTGCTCTGACGCTCATGCTTCCTGTCAATCAAATCTAATTATTCATAATTTCAAGCATTTTATTACACCTAAACGAAAGAGTTACAAAAAAATCCACCCCCCTCAGAGTTGTCAGGACTATAAACTAGACCTATTAAACACAAAATGGAAAATTGAACCAGGCTGTAAAGATCTTTTTTTCAGCTGTGAAGTTGGCATTTTTAACATGGGGGTCTATGAGGATTTGCTCACTTCTGGACCCACCCCCAGTGGATGAGGGTAGAACTGCAATTTTTGCCACTGTTTGCCTCATTTGTGAGCCAGACAGGTTCCCCCTTGGTCAGGTAGAGTTTTGGACTCCTCCCCTCTCCTGGGACATCTTGTGATGCTATAACATCTTGACCTACCCTCCTCCTACCTCAGTTCCTGCTGCTGTCAGCTAGCTCCTGGTGGCTGCTTGTAGGGGCCTGGACCCTGGGCTCTGGCGAATCTCTGGCAGGGTTGGGCGCCCTTGGATCACGGGCTGCTGAGTTTCGAGCTCAGTCTACCTTCGGGTGGGTGGCTTCAGGCTGGGCTGGGGGCTTGCTGTCGTCATCTCCTGAGCCTCTGGCACGGCTGCTGGTTGGCCCCCCCGGGAGAGCCTCTGGGCCCATCGGGAGGGGGGTTGGGGCTGCTCCGGTGGCAGTCTCTCTGGGGTCCCCGCGCTCTGGGGAGACCTTGGGATCTCAGGGCTTAGATCTCCTCCATCCTCCTTGGGTCTTTAAGGGCAGGTCTGTGGCCTCTCACACTCACTATTGGACATTCCTCAAGAGAAACCTTGCATACACAAACGCGTGTACACAACACAGGTGCTCACATGGTGCTCTCAAGTATGGGCTTGGGTGTTTTTAACATATAACCTAAGGCTGTGGTTGGCACTATATGCACTAGGATTTATTACCGTGTGCTTTTCAGTAAAAATTGCTAGTGTTATACATCCTCATGTTGTTGGTGCAGTGATGTTTTGGTTCTGTTGTAGTTTTTTGTGTCCCCCCCCTTTTTTTTTCTTTTTCTCTTTCTGCAGGTCTAGAAGCTGATTCTTTTGCATCCTTTATTGTTTATTTTGTGAACTCCCCCCCTTCCTTTTCTTTTCCCCCTTTATTTTTTATTTTATTTTTTAAATTTTATTTAACCTTTATTTAACCAGATGAGTCGATTGAGAACTCATTCTCATTCACAACAACGATCTGGCCAAGAGGCAGCAGCAGCAGACACATAGTTAGCTTTACACAAATAGATAAGATAAAAAACAGATAAGATAAAAAAAAAAATGCAGATAAAGATGAGATAATACAGCTAGACATAAAAACAAAGGACGGTTCTCATATATAATATGTACAAGCCATCAAAACAAACTTAAAACAATCTATAAGTACTCAGAAGCACGCACATTGATCAGAAACTATGGATTGTAATGAGTTATTGAAGGTAGATAATGGAACGTAGGTAGTGAGCTTTAGTGATTTTTGCAGTTCATTCCGGTCATTGGGAGCAGCAAACTGGAATGAGGAGCGGCCAAAGGAGGTGCGAGCTTTGGAAATAACCATAGAGATTAGGCTACTGGAACGTAAAATGCGCTGGTTGTTGGAAGTGATGAGTAATGAGCGAAGATATGACGGTGTTCTACCGATGATTGTTTTGTATATAAATTGATACCAATGTAACAACCTGCGGGAATGGAGTGATGGCCAGTTAACGAGTGAGTACAGATCACAATGATGAGTAGTGAAAGGGGCACCAGTGATGAAACGGATTGCTGAGTGATAAATGACATTGAGTTTATGAAGAAGGTTTTTGGAAGCAGTCCTATAAATGATGTCACCGCAATCTAAGATGGGAAGGATTGTCATTTTGACCAAGGTTTGCTTTGCAGAATGAGTAAAGGATGACCTGTTGCTGTATAAAAACCCAATCCTTGACTTGACTTTAGAGAGTAATGAATTAATGTGAATGTCAAATGAAAGTGTGCTGTCAAGCCAGATACCCAGATACTTATAGGAATTGACAAGTTGTAGTTCTGTACCATCCAGGGAAACAATACTAGTGTGGCAAGTTGATTGCGGTAAGTTACGGTTGAAGATCATGAACTTTGTGTTACTTGTGTTTAAATGAAGGTGAAGGTTGGAGAAGGCATGTTGAAGACAATTAAAGTTGTGCTGCACGGAGGACAAAGCTGCATTCAAAGAAGAACTGCATGCATATAAAATGGTGTTGCCCGCATATAAATGTATATGAGAACTGTTAACAGCATGAACAATGTTATTGATATAGATTTTGAATAAGGTTGGGCCCAGTATTGACCCTTGAGGAACGCCCATACTTAGAGGTAGAGGAGCAGATTGGTAACCCTCTGTTCTCACTGTTTGCGTACGGTCTAAGATATAACTTCTAAACCAAGCCACGGATGCCTGAGAAAGTCCTGTATGTTTGAGCCTGTAAGTAAGATGTTATGGTCTACAGAGTCAAAGGCTTTAGCCAAGTCAACAAACACAGCCACACAATATTCCTTATTGTCAATGGCACATATGATGTCATTTAGCACTTTAAGTGTTGCAGAGACACATCCATGGCCAGTTCTGAAGCCGTACTGCATGGGGGTAAGAATACTGCTGGATTCCAGATAGTGAGTTAGCTGTTTGTTGACTAACTTTTCAATGACTTTAGAGAGGCAAGGTAAGATAGAGATAGGCCTATAACAGCTTAGGTCTGAATGACCTCCCCCTTTAAAAAGTGGAGTAACAGATGCAAATTTCCAGTCCTGCAGAAATGTAGCAGTTCGTATGGACAGGTTAAATAGATGGGTAATAGGTGCAGCAATAACATGTGCTGCAATTTTCAGAAAGAAAGGGTCAAGAGTATCCAGTCCGGCTGATTTATGAGGATCTAACCTGAGTAACTCGTCAAGTACCTCATCAAATCAAATCAAACTTTATTTATAAAGCGCTTTTCCAACACAAAGTGCAACTCAAAGTGCTTTACAGGTTAAAATGACCCTATATAACCCTCATTCCCATTCCTCCCACACCATTTTAAAAGCATTGGCATATTCATTACAACCCCCCCCCCTCCCCCCCCCCTCCCACTAACTAATAATCAGTTAAAAGCTAAGCTAAAAAGCTGAGTCTTGAGCCTGCTCTTAAAAACATGAACGGTCTCTGCGGCCCTGAGGTCCTCCGGCAGCCTGTTCCAGAGGCGAGGGCCATAATACTGAAAAGACGCCTCGCCATGAGTATGTTTCCTGACCTTAGGGATAACCAGGAGACGGCTGCCAGAGGAGCGCAGAGGCCGCGAGGGTTTGTATGGTAAAAGCAATTCTGAGAGATAAGAAGGCCCATGACCTTTAAGACACTTAAAAACCATTAAAAGAACCTTAAAATCGATCCTGAAACATATGGGGAGCCAATGCAATGATTCTAAGACGGGTGTAATGTGCTCCCGCCTCCTGGTCTTCGTCAGGACACGTGCTGCTGATCTATCTATCTATCTGAAACAATTGAATGGAGAAACAGGAATTGGTTGCGGGGAGGGAATCATTGCATATAGCTGAGTGGAGGTCAGAGACCCCAGAGGTGGGTGAAGCTGGAGCAAGGTCATGACCAGACTTGATAAAATGATTATTGAAGGAATTTACCATTTTAGTTTCATCTGAGACAACAATGCCTTCAGATTTGATTGCATTTGGCAGGTATGAGGACTTATTGGTATTTTCCATAGCCTTGACAGTCTGCCAGAACTACTCATCAGAAACTGGTTCTTATAATATTCAGATTTTGCTTTTCTGATTGACTGGGTACATTTGTTCCTTATCGATCTGAAGGATTGCCAGTCCCTGATATTCTTGGATGTCTTTGCTCTTTGATAAGATTGATGTTTTAGACAAATCAGTTCTGAAAGTTCAGTGTTGATCCAGGGACTGAAACGATTTTTAACTCTGACTTTTTTTTTTAAAGGAGCATGTCTATCTAAAATCGAGATAAATGAGTTTTTGAAATGTGACCAAGCATCCTTGACTGTAGGTATGAGGCTAATTCTATGCCATTGTTCTTTTGCCAAGTCACGTAAAAAGGCCTGCTCATTAAAGTTTTTTAGCATTTGCTTTTTGATAATTAGGGGAGGTTGTTTAATGTTTGTACCATTGCGGACACAAGCAGTAATACAATGGTCACTAAGGCTTTGGCACAAAACTGCAGATAGTATTTTGTTGGACTGTTGGTGAGAATTATATCAATTAATGTTCCATTATTGAAGGACTTGTTGGTAAATCTAGTCGGAGATTGCACAATCTGGGAGAGGTTTAAAGAGTCCAACTGAAGTTGCAGGGAAGTAGATGGTTTAAGCATGTCCCATTTCAAATCACCTAATAACAAGAATTATGAGGAGGTGTAAGGGGCAATGAGTTCACTAAGAGCAGACTGGGCAGGGGCAGATGGGGGCCTGTAACAACCAGCAACAACCAAAGAGTAGTTCTTTGAGAGACTAATTTTCATTAACAGCAGCTCAAACTGTTTGGGCAAGGATTTAGATAATGTGACTGAGCATTGCAAATTGTCCTTACAGTAAATAGCAACCCCCCCCCCCCCCCCCCCCCCCCCCCCCCCCCCCCCCCACCCTTGATTGGTCTATCCTGACGAAATACATTATAACCAAGGATGGACACAGCAGAGTCAAGCACTGATTTCTTGAGCCAGGTCTCCGAAATTACTAAAACATCAGGTTTAGCTGTATGAACATAAACTTTAAGTTCATCTATCTTGGGGAGGAGGCTTCGAATGTTTAAATGCAAAAATCCCAAAGCTTTACGACTGCAGAAGCAATCAAAGGTCATTGTCTGCATAACAGAAGCTAAATTGGTGACAGTAGGGGGAGAAGCTAAAGCAGTGACAGTTAGTAAAGCCTGCCGCACACGAGAGTCAATAGCTGAGCTACCGGTCATTCGAGGCCGTTTGCTCAGCAGATTACTCACTGTGTGCGCCTAATTTTCACTGAGTTTTCTGCCTCACGAGACGCTGAGGTGAAAATCAAACCGGTTTGATACTTTCCGCCCCACGGGGGGCAGAAACTCGCCGTGTGCGCACTACGTGAGCAGTCGGCTGAGCTGAAATCTTCCAAGTGACCAATCACAGCGCGTTCTCCCCTCACGTGATTCCAAGGTGGCAGCCTCCTGTCTATTCAACAACAACAAGGAAAATTTTGGGTTAAATTCTAGGTCCTCTTTAAAATGTGCAAGGAAAGGGCCTGCCTCACTTGCAAGGGGAGGAAATTCCATAGTTTCAGGGCAACGTATGAGAAGTCGCGCTGCCCGCGGGATTTATAATGTACCTTAGGAACGGCCAGGAGCAGGTGTTTAGCAGACCTCAGAGATTGCGGCGGGACGTGATAATGTTGGTGAGATATGAGGGTGCCTGGGCGTGAAGGATTTTATAAACAAAAACAAGGACTTTGAATTTCACACAGAAGTTCACAGGGAGCCAATGCAGCTCTGCCTGTATAGGAGTAATGTGAAGACGTCTGCCTGTATTTGTTAGGAAAGGAGATGCAGCATTCTGGACCTTTTGGAGATTTCAATATCAATTTCAAAACAAAGAGTTTCTAATCACAGAGAGAGTTGCTCACATGTTCTGGTGAACATGGAGATGATCTGAGCTACCTGCCTGTGGAAGAATGTCAGAGCTAAAAGAAAACTGCTGTTATATTTTAGTGTTTAGTGTTTTTTCTCTTCGGCATTAAACTAACAGATTGAGAAGTTCAAACTTAGTCTACTCAGTTTTAATGTCACCACACTGTTCCTCTGGGTTGTGCTTTGGCTTTGGAGTTTGAAGTGTGTGTTGTAGACGTTTAAATCAAATGTACACAATCATAAAGGTAAGACTGAACAGAATTTAGACATGTCGTAGCACATTTTTGTTTGTGATTGTTTGAACAGAGGCGTCTGGTGAAATCCCTGGAAGATTTGTGCTCTCAGTACGACCTGACGGTGCGCAGCTCCACCGGTGACATCATCCAGTTTATCTATGGCGGTGATGGTCTGGATCCTGCTGCTATGGAGGGAAAAGATGAGCCACTTGAGTTTAAGCGAGTGCTGGACAACATCCGGGTGAGTTAAATCAGCTAACGGTGTGTAAGTTCATTTAAGCCCTAACGTGATTTATGTTGAATTAATGCTCACTCTCCAATTTAGTAATTTTCTTGCAATTAAATGTCGTATCTTTATCTTTTCTGTAACAAACTGGCTGTATTAAGCCCATTTTACATGCTAATACTTTGTTTCCTGCTAGTAGCAATACATTTTACATAAAACAAATAAAGTATCTTCCGGTGGCCGTGCAGTCATTAACCAGTGCAGAGCAAATTAGTTTAATGAAGATGGTCTCTTGTAACCCAGCCAGGATAAATTATGCTAAAAAATTCATTTTTCCAGCTGTCTCAGGAACGAGTAGGAATAAATGAGGTAACGAGGGAAAAGCTAAAGTGGGTCTGATCTCTAGTTGAGTTTTAAAAACACAACTGCTGTAGGAAAGACAATGTTTTATCTGTAATTTATGGATTAAATGTTATAATTATACACTCTCTTTATTAAGTCTTTTTGTTATCACAGCAGTAATTTCATGAATGAGCGATTTTATGAATTTAATCATTGCTGCTGTTAATTAGGTTAAAACAGAGTTTAACTGAGGAACTGGGTGAAGATTTGGGGACCGCAGATGCTTTATTTAGTCTTTGGCTATCTGATAATTGGGAGTGGAAATAGAAGTTCGGTGTTTTAATTATTAAAGAAGCTGATTAAGAAGACCACTAGTTTTATTAGTCTTATGAAGGAGGAGAGATTTAGAGAGGGGTATGCTTACTTTACTAATCAGCTGATAGTAAAGGTCTTTTTATAATCAAGTTTAATTTGAAAGTTTTATTATTTTTTTATGTTTGGCAAAAAATATCTGGTGCTGTGTTCAGAGAATGTTCCAGTGTCTAATTTATAAATTAGATGTTTTTCTCCCCAAACATTTTCTTTGCAAAGATTTTTTTTATGATTGATGAGAAAATGCCTGTTTTACTCCTGTTGACTCATCCTGTTCTTCTACATTCGTCCACAGATCAGTTTCCATACTCGTATCATCTTAACACCAAAAAATAAGTCAACTGTCAGATTTACACATGATCAAAACCCACAGAAATTTACAGAACACAGATTTCTTTTTAGGAAACCATTACAAAATGTACTTAAAGGGTGAGTCACACCATGGGTGAAGACTTAGTTCACTCACACTTCCTGTTAGAAAAATGTGCCTGAAGGAGGTGTTGCCTGGCTGACCGAGAGCGGCACTGAGGCAGTGATTGACAGCACCCCCCTGAACCCCACTCGCATGCTCTTGTAGTTTCTCAGTTGGAAAAATGAGTCGTTAACAAGTGCACGCATGCTTGCGCATGCACAGGAGCACACGCACAGCAGACTCACCACTCAGAAAATCGAGCAAGCAGAGAAACTGCAGCAGGCTGGAGGGTTTTCTCTCCACCTCGATCACTAGGAGAAAGGGAGAAGGAGGAGGCTTTTTAAGTAGGCGAGCGGCTCTGGCTCATGAGCGGCCTAGCCAGGTGGAGGTGTGGCCGAGACTCAGCTGGAGTCCAGTGCAGTGCAGCCACCTAGTACCGTACAGATACCATCACCTCGTACCGCTTAGCCATCAGCTGTGGCTGATTCAAGATTATTGTGGAGCAGAGTTTTAACATGAAGATGGAGATATAATTACGGTTTTGGGCTGAATTATTAAAATTTAAATAAGATGCACTAGAATGCCAAAATAATGACGACGCATGTCTGCAGCACTATTAGACACTCATCTATACAGGTTAACAGCAAAAAAAAAACTTGATTTAGGTGTTACTCGCTCTCTAAATAACGCGTTTTATTCAGTTCTGAGTATTTGAGTGACTCAAAGCATGTTTTAGACTCAGTCATGAGCTGTGATTGTGAACTGAGAACAAATTGTAGCTTCAAACCCAGAAGAGTGGCATCTGATTATGACTGTTATCAGAAATAAAGTGTTCTGTGCTGTCATTACTTTTGACGAGCTCTGTGGTGAACGATCCCAGAGACCTGTGAGAAAAGGAAATGCTCTACATGAAAAACAACCTTCATGTTTTATTTATGGCAGAGTCTTTGTACATGAAGTTATACAGACGTTGAAGCAAAAATGAGTTAGTTTTCTATTCATTTTCATAATTTTCTGCAGATAGTTATTGGAGGCTGTTACCCTTGAGCTGCTTGTCCCTGCTGATGTATGAGTGAGCTCCTCTGGTTCTGTTTCCCCTCCAGGCGGGCTATCCGTGTCCAGCTGAGCCTGCGCTCAGTCACAACGAGCTGGTCCTCACGGCAGACGGCATCATGAAGAGAGCTGACTTCTTATGCTGCAGAGACAATTTTTTAGAGGTAATGCTGTTCTTGCAGCTGGACGTCCACAGATACTATCCAGGCTTTTGTTCTTGTTGTTTAAACCTGTTTTTAATGGTGTTTACATCCAAACTGTAGGAGTTTGTCTCTCTCTGTAAGCATCAGAACCCATCAGTGATGATGTTTCATCCTTAAAATTTGAGAAAAAGAAATAAATGTTCTAAAACTATCATATCCTATTTTCACATGTGCAATTTGATCTCTATTCAGGCTGCAGCCTAGATATTTTTAACAGACGAATCAGAGTTTAACTAACATTTAATCCACGAAGGCAAACTTTTCAGTTCTAGGCCAAGCAACAACAAACGATCTGTAACTTACAGTAAGTTAACGAGATGTCAAGTACAAAAGAAATCCAATAAAAAGACCAAAGTCTGTCTTTCATTACTGACTTTCTGCTGCAGCCTCGACTCTTTGATCCAAAGGTGACTTCTCCTGTTAAACGCCCCAAACGGAGGAGCAGACGTCCTAATGAGATCAGACTGCTAACACCTTTAGTTTCTCCACAGTCATCTCCCAAAGCATTCTTTCATGAATCTGAGATATTTCAGCATTTTCATGTTTTTTTATCTTTGCTGTTTCTTCATCTCAGGCTGACTTTAATGTTTTTCTTTGTTTCGATCAAATTCGTTTTATTTTTTGCTTTGTGTTCTCTCTAAACTGGAACAAAATAACACATTTTTGGAACGATGTCAGCCAAAAAACAAACATTTGGCAGACCTGTGAGTGTGATCGAGGCTTTACTCCAATTTTTCTGTTTTAATATCAGTTCTTTGATTAATTATAATTTTTTGTCATGAAGAAATGAATTGTAAGTAGCTTTGGCCTCTTAAGAATGCAATTGAGTGGAATTGTTGTGTTCGTTGAATAATTTAATAAACTCAAAAAACAAGCTGGCTGTATACTTTGTAGTGCAAACTAGTTTTAAGATTCGCCATAAGCCATAATGTAAATCCAGACGTTTGGAGATTGAGTTTTCTTGTTGCTGGGTTACATCTCAAAGTGCAACAGGAATCCCATTTATTCTGCTTCTACAAATCACTTTGTATTGTTTTTATGTGCATGGGTAGAAAATAATTAAAAGCCGGTTTTAAGCCTTTGAAAGGTGTTGCTGCACTTTAAACTGCATTTCTGGTGACTCGNTGTGCGCACTACGTGAGCAGTCGGCTGAGCTGAAATCTTCCAAGTGACCAATCACAGCGCGTTCTCCCCTCACGTGATTCCAAGGTGGCAGCCTCCTGTCTATTCAACAACAACAAGGAAAATTTTGGGTTAAATTCTAGGTCCTCTTTAAAATGTGCAAGGAAAGGGCCTGCCTCACTTGCAAGGGGAGGAAATTCCATAGTTTCAGGGCAACGTATGAGAAGTCGCGCTGCCCGCGGGATTTATAATGTACCTTAGGAACGGCCAGGAGCAGGTGTTTAGCAGACCTCAGAGATTGCGGCGGGACGTGATAATGTTGGTGAGATATGAGGGTGCCTGGGCGTGAAGGATTTTATAAACAAAAACAAGGACTTTGAATTTCACACAGAAGTTCACAGGGAGCCAATGCAGCTCTGCCTGTATAGGAGTAATGTGAAGACGTCTGCCTGTATTTGTTAGGAAAGGAGATGCAGCATTCTGGACCTTTTGGAGATTTCAATATCAATTTCAAAACAAAGAGTTTCTAATCACAGAGAGAGTTGCTCACATGTTCTGGTGAACATGGAGATGATCTGAGCTACCTGCCTGTGGAAGAATGTCAGAGCTAAAAGAAAACTGCTGTTATATTTTAGTGTTTAGTGTTTTTTCTCTTCGGCATTAAACTAACAGATTGAGAAGTTCAAACTTAGTCTACTCAGTTTTAATGTCACCACACTGTTCCTCTGGGTTGTGCTTTGGCTTTGGAGTTTGAAGTGTGTGTTGTAGACGTTTAAATCAAATGTACACAATCATAAAGGTAAGACTGAACAGAATTTAGACATGTCGTAGCACATTTTTGTTTGTGATTGTTTGAACAGAGGCGTCTGGTGAAATCCCTGGAAGATTTGTGCTCTCAGTACGACCTGACGGTGCGCAGCTCCACCGGTGACATCATCCAGTTTATCTATGGCGGTGATGGTCTGGATCCTGCTGCTATGGAGGGAAAAGATGAGCCACTTGAGTTTAAGCGAGTGCTGGACAACATCCGGGTGAGTTAAATCAGCTAACGGTGTGTAAGTTCATTTAAGCCCTAACGTGATTTATGTTGAATTAATGCTCACTCTCCAATTTAGTAATTTTCTTGCAATTAAATGTCGTATCTTTATCTTTTCTGTAACAAACTGGCTGTATTAACCCTTTATAGGGCAATAATTGACGTAGTTTGAAATTTTAAATTTCAACCCCTGGGTGTTATTATGGGTTATAACAAAAGTATTTTTCTGTTGTTACAATTTTCAAAAATACTTATTTTCATGGAAAAAATCAGAGAAAACGAAGTGCTCAAATATGGACGCTGGCCCTGTTCTGGTAAAAGAAATCCAAAAATAAAAAAACATGAACAAGTTAAAACAAACATTATTTTTTAATAATATAGATAATTATAAGACATTTTAGAATAATCTAGCTAATTTTAGAACATTATATCACTGTAGAATAATACTGAATATATCACAATTATTAAACAATACAGTAGACTTTTATAAAAACAGATTACTGTAGAATATTTTTGGAAGTTACAGAACATTAAATGCCATTTCTGATCGAATATAGATTATTAGAATATTTTAGAATATTATGTATTTGAGGATCTGCCTCAGTGTCATCTTCCTCCTCTTCATCATCATCACTGATGGTGAGACTTGCTGGCACATTAACTGTCCCCCTCTGTTTTTTTTATAGAAATCTTAGTTTAAAACTGAAAAATATTTTCAATATTATAATTATTATTATTACTGTAACCATGATCATGAAGATTAAGTCTAAAAAACAACAGATTTGACCTAAAAATATACATAATTTCTTTTACTTGTTCAGGGCGTATGATCAAATATGGCAGCTTTGATTTTCATGCTCTGATTTCACCAACTTCATTGAGTTTAACATTTACAACACATATATCCTTATTTAGCACCACAAGTCAACCTTGTGATGTGAGAGTTTCATAAACCTAGCATTGTTAGTTTTAGAGATCCAACCGTAAACACGAGAGGAGACGAGCTCCAGGAAGGCAGTTTTCTGGTTTTTCAGACACACCAATATTTGGTGCATTGTAGCCCCGAGCTGATTGGTCGAACTACGCCATGGTGCAAACTGTGACTAGCTTGATCTCTGATGATTGGTTGGGTGAAATCTCGTAATTCTAAGAGTCCGTGAAAAGGCACACCGACATCATTTATGATGTGAGTGGAAGTGTCTAAATATAGACGCTTGCCCTATAAAGGGTTAAAGAGCAAATTGCAGGTAAAATTTTTTCTAATTCATATAAAATGCTGTCAAAAAATATTATTTTAAACATTTATTGGATTGGCAAACCGGGGTGGTAGTCCCCCTATTTAAAAAGGGGGACCGCAGGGTGTGTTCCAACTACAGGGGGATCACACTCCTGAGCCTCCCTGGTAAGGTCTATTCAGGGGTTCTGGAGAGAAGGGTCCGTCGGATTCAGGAGGAGCAATGTGGTTTTCGTCCTGGCCTTGGAACACTGGACCAGCTCTATACCCTTGGGGGGTGGGTCCTGGAGGGTGCGTGGGAGTTCGCCCAACTAATCTACATGTGTTTTGTGGATCTGGAGAAGGCGTTCGACCGCGTCCCTCGGGGGGCCCTGTGGGGGGCCCTGTGGGGGGTACTTTGGGAGTATGGGGTACCAGACCCCTTGATACAGGCTGTTAGGTCCCTGTACGACCAGTGTCAGAGCTTGGTCCGCATTGCCAGCAGTAAGTTTCCAGTGAGAGTTGGACTCCGCCAAGGCTGCCCTTTGTCACCGATTCTGTTCATAACTTTTATGGACAGAATTTCTAGGTGCAGCCAAGGTGGTGAGGGGATCCGTTTTGGTGGCCTAAGAATCAGGTCTCTGCTTTTTGCAGATGATGTGGTCCTGTTGGCTTNTTAAGCCCATTTTACATGCTAATACTTTGTTTCCTGCTAGTAGCAATACATTTTACATAAAACAAATAAAGTATCTTCCGGTGGCCGTGCAGTCATTAACCAGTGCAGAGCAAATTAGTTTAATGAAGATGGTCTCTTGTAACCCAGCCAGGATAAATTATGCTAAAAAATTCATTTTTCCAGCTGTCTCAGGAACGAGTAGGAATAAATGAGGTAACGAGGGAAAAGCTAAAGTGGGTCTGATCTCTAGTTGAGTTTTAAAAACACAACTGCTGTAGGAAAGACAATGTTTTATCTGTAATTTATGGATTAAATGTTATAATTATACACTCTCTTTATTAAGTCTTTTTGTTATCACAGCAGTAATTTCATGAATGAGCGATTTTATGAATTTAATCATTGCTGCTGTTAATTAGGTTAAAACAGAGTTTAACTGAGGAACTGGGTGAAGATTTGGGGACCGCAGATGCTTTATTTAGTCTTTGGCTATCTGATAATTGGGAGTGGAAATAGAAGTTCGGTGTTTTAATTATTAAAGAAGCTGATTAAGAAGACCACTAGTTTTATTAGTCTTATGAAGGAGGAGAGATTTAGAGAGG
This sequence comes from Aphyosemion australe, assembly GCA_006937985.1. NCBI lineage: Eukaryota > Metazoa > Chordata > Actinopteri > Cyprinodontiformes > Nothobranchiidae > Aphyosemion > Aphyosemion australe. The sequence continues at coordinate 405,707 of SSNS01000359.1, forward strand.
GGTATGCTTACTTTACTAATCAGCTGATAGTAAAGGTCTTTTTATAATCAAGTTTAATTTGAAAGTTTTATTATTTTTTTATGTTTGGCAAAAAATATCTGGTGCTGTGTTCAGAGAATGTTCCAGTGTCTAATTTATAAATTAGATGTTTTTCTCCCCAAACATTTTCTTTGCAAAGATTTTTTTTATGATTGATGAGAAAATGCCTGTTTTACTCCTGTTGACTCATCCTGTTCTTCTACATTCGTCCACAGATCAGTTTCCATACTCGTATCATCTTAACACCAAAAAATAAGTCAACTGTCAGATTTACACATGATCAAAACCCACAGAAATTTACAGAACACAGATTTCTTTTTAGGAAACCATTACAAAATGTACTTAAAGGGTGAGTCACACCATGGGTGAAGACTTAGTTCACTCACACTTCCTGTTAGAAAAATGTGCCTGAAGGAGGTGTTGCCTGGCTGACCGAGAGCGGCACTGAGGCAGTGATTGACAGCACCCCCCTGAACCCCACTCGCATGCTCTTGTAGTTTCTCAGTTGGAAAAATGAGTCGTTAACAAGTGCACGCATGCTTGCGCATGCACAGGAGCACACGCACAGCAGACTCACCACTCAGAAAATCGAGCAAGCAGAGAAACTGCAGCAGGCTGGAGGGTTTTCTCTCCACCTCGATCACTAGGAGAAAGGGAGAAGGAGGAGGCTTTTTAAGTAGGCGAGCGGCTCTGGCTCATGAGCGGCCTAGCCAGGTGGAGGTGTGGCCGAGACTCAGCTGGAGTCCAGTGCAGTGCAGCCACCTAGTACCGTACAGATACCATCACCTCGTACCGCTTAGCCATCAGCTGTGGCTGATTCAAGATTATTGTGGAGCAGAGTTTTAACATGAAGATGGAGATATAATTACGGTTTTGGGCTGAATTATTAAAATTTAAATAAGATGCACTAGAATGCCAAAATAATGACGACGCATGTCTGCAGCACTATTAGACACTCATCTATACAGGTTAACAGCAAAAAAAAAACTTGATTTAGGTGTTACTCGCTCTCTAAATAACGCGTTTTATTCAGTTCTGAGTATTTGAGTGACTCAAAGCATGTTTTAGACTCAGTCATGAGCTGTGATTGTGAACTGAGAACAAATTGTAGCTTCAAACCCAGAAGAGTGGCATCTGATTATGACTGTTATCAGAAATAAAGTGTTCTGTGCTGTCATTACTTTTGACGAGCTCTGTGGTGAACGATCCCAGAGACCTGTGAGAAAAGGAAATGCTCTACATGAAAAACAACCTTCATGTTTTATTTATGGCAGAGTCTTTGTACATGAAGTTATACAGACGTTGAAGCAAAAATGAGTTAGTTTTCTATTCATTTTCATAATTTTCTGCAGATAGTTATTGGAGGCTGTTACCCTTGAGCTGCTTGTCCCTGCTGATGTATGAGTGAGCTCCTCTGGTTCTGTTTCCCCTCCAGGCGGGCTATCCGTGTCCAGCTGAGCCTGCGCTCAGTCACAACGAGCTGGTCCTCACGGCAGACGGCATCATGAAGAGAGCTGACTTCTTATGCTGCAGAGACAATTTTTTAGAGGTAATGCTGTTCTTGCAGCTGGACGTCCACAGATACTATCCAGGCTTTTGTTCTTGTTGTTTAAACCTGTTTTTAATGGTGTTTACATCCAAACTGTAGGAGTTTGTCTCTCTCTGTAAGCATCAGAACCCATCAGTGATGATGTTTCATCCTTAAAATTTGAGAAAAAGAAATAAATGTTCTAAAACTATCATATCCTATTTTCACATGTGCAATTTGATCTCTATTCAGGCTGCAGCCTAGATATTTTTAACAGACGAATCAGAGTTTAACTAACATTTAATCCACGAAGGCAAACTTTTCAGTTCTAGGCCAAGCAACAACAAACGATCTGTAACTTACAGTAAGTTAACGAGATGTCAAGTACAAAAGAAATCCAATAAAAAGACCAAAGTCTGTCTTTCATTACTGACTTTCTGCTGCAGCCTCGACTCTTTGATCCAAAGGTGACTTCTCCTGTTAAACGCCCCAAACGGAGGAGCAGACGTCCTAATGAGATCAGACTGCTAACACCTTTAGTTTCTCCACAGTCATCTCCCAAAGCATTCTTTCATGAATCTGAGATATTTCAGCATTTTCATGTTTTTTTATCTTTGCTGTTTCTTCATCTCAGGCTGACTTTAATGTTTTTCTTTGTTTCGATCAAATTCGTTTTATTTTTTGCTTTGTGTTCTCTCTAAACTGGAACAAAATAACACATTTTTGGAACGATGTCAGCCAAAAAACAAACATTTGGCAGACCTGTGAGTGTGATCGAGGCTTTACTCCAATTTTTCTGTTTTAATATCAGTTCTTTGATTAATTATAATTTTTTGTCATGAAGAAATGAATTGTAAGTAGCTTTGGCCTCTTAAGAATGCAATTGAGTGGAATTGTTGTGTTCGTTGAATAATTTAATAAACTCAAAAAACAAGCTGGCTGTATACTTTGTAGTGCAAACTAGTTTTAAGATTCGCCATAAGCCATAATGTAAATCCAGACGTTTGGAGATTGAGTTTTCTTGTTGCTGGGTTACATCTCAAAGTGCAACAGGAATCCCATTTATTCTGCTTCTACAAATCACTTTGTATTGTTTTTATGTGCATGGGTAGAAAATAATTAAAAGCCGGTTTTAAGCCTTTGAAAGGTGTTGCTGCACTTTAAACTGCATTTCTGGTGACTCGTTAGCATTTAGCCGTTGATGCAGAGATAAATGATTCACCTCTTGTAGTGCAAACACACCGTTAAATTCCAAAGAGCACAAAGTTACAAATAAAGTTAGTTTTCTTTCGTGTTTGCCAGAGAAATAGTTATTTTTAGTGTTTGATTTAAGTTTGAAGCACAGAACCAGTTGTCATGCAGCTAGTAGGTGTATGTTTGCTATAATACATTTGAACCTCTCCCTCCCTTTGTGAAGGAATTAACTGAGACTGGCTCAGAGAAGTACCTGGAGGTACAGTGACCCCAGCATGCAGGATTGTTGTTCAACTAAATCTGGAATGGTGTGGCAGCAATACTTGGAGCTTATTATGCATTAAAATAACCCTCTGACACTTTAAACATATGGTTGTTCAGTTTTAATGCAGAAATGTTACATTTCCATCTTTTGTTTGTGATTTCCAACTGTTGCATGAAATCATGTTGGAAACAGTATGCATTCACTTTGTGCAGACGGCTTTTGGAGAAAGTTTCCAGTTTGGTTTTCTAATTAAATTCTCTTCTCTCAACTTTAGGAAATAAAGAAGTTTGTGAAGACCATGTCAGAAAGGATCAAGACGACCAGAGACAAGTACGGCATTAACGATAAGGGCACGAGTGAGGTAGGAAATGCATAATGTGTACTAATGGCAACAATAGAGCTAGTCGGTATCTCTCTAGGCTGCGACTGTTCATTCATTCACTCATTCATTTATAGAGCACCTTCCACAACCCTTAGCAGAAGCCCAAGGTGCTGAACACAACAATAAAAAGCAATCAGTAATAAATACAGTAAAAAATAAACAATAAAAACAGTTGTTGGTGACAAATGGTGAACGACACTCCTGGGGAAGTTTCCAAAATGTCCAAAAACGTACATTGGGTCTCTCTCTCTCTCTCTCTCTCTCTCTCTCTCTCTCTCTCTCTCTGTCTCTCTCTGTCTCTGTCTCGGTCTCTCTGTCTCTCTAGCCCTTTTTATAAAACAATGCCGCCAATTTGCCGATGCGGCATCAGGGAGCTTTAGGTCGTTTATAAGAGCTCAGACCGTGGTGGTAATGTTGCGCAATCATGTCCGTTTTATAAAAGATTACGCGGTGGCGGCAAAAAGGAGGTATGGGGCGGTCTCTGCACTGTCGCGGACTTCCGTGTATTTTGGACATAACTTGCTTTTTATTGCGATCGCAGCAGCGCTCCTTAAGTTTTTATTTTAACAACCAGCTACAGGTGTGTCTGTGTCCTCCACCATCCCTGTGAGCTGTCAGATGATCTGAGCTGCAGATCTAACGGAGAGAAGCTCCCGGAGCTGTGCATCGGTCCAGTTAATCATCTCAGCTGGTTCTGTTTACAAACGTGAAACTTAAGCGCGTGTTTACTTTCATTTTTAATAAAGTTCCCGGCCGGAGCGCAGCATTAATTCATCACGTGGTCATGACACCTCCCTCTGTTGCGCCAAGGCTTAGTGTGCGTTTATAAGACCGGCGAAGCCGCAATATTACCGCAATATTACTACCAAGCGTGGCGGCACGAATGCCGCAAAAATCCCACAACGTGATGCCGCCATAGCGCGTTCATAAGAAACACGTTGCGGTAATATTACGCTGATCTGCCGGCACGGTGTGTCTTATAAAAAGGGCTTCTCTCTCTCTCTCTCTCTCTCTCTCTCTCTCTCTCTCTGTCTCTCTCTCTCTCTCTCTCTCTCTCTCTCTCTCTCTCTCTCTCTCTCTCTGTCTCTCTCTCTCTGTCTCTCTCTCTCTCTGTGTCTCGGTCTCTCTCTCTGTCTCTCTCTCTCTCTCTCTGTCTCGGTCTCTCTCTCTGTCTCTCTCTCTCGGTCTCTCTCTCTCTCTCTCTCTGCTAAAGACATTCACAAGAACAATGTTATTGACAAAGTGACTGCTATAAAATTATACTGAAGGCTAATCTGACATGTCTTTTGGGGATGTTTGATGAGGTCAGTGCAAGTAAAGATGGCAGAAAGATCCAACCTGATGGAGCTCGAGAGGTACTGCAAACAGGAATGGGCAAAACTGCCCAAAGATAGGTGTGGCAAGCTGGTGGCATCATATTCAAAACCACTTGAGGCTGTAATTGCTGCCAAAGGTGCATCAACAAAGTACTGAGCAAAGGCTGTGAATACTTATGTACATGTGATTTCTCAAGTTTTTTATTTTTAATACATTTGCAACAACTTCAAGGACACTTTTTCACATTATCATTATGGGGTGTTGTGTGTTGAATTTTATGGGCACAATGAATTAAATCCATTTTGGAATGAGGCTGTAACATAAACAAAAAAGTGGAAAAAAGTGAAGCGCTGTGAATACTTTCTGGATGCACTGTACGTAGAGCTGAATTTCTCTTTATGACCTTGTGTTGCAGCTAAAGGTTCTGTATCAGCTGGACCGTATTACTCCAACTCAGGTGGAGAAGTTCCTTGAAACCTGCAGGGATAAATACATGAGGTATAGAGATTCCACTGTGCTACAGACGCCTTTGCAAGCTCGTTTTACTTGCCTTTTTAACGTTGCTCTCTTTTCTGTGCAGTGACAGTTTTGTTCTGATGTTATTTTTCTGTTCAGAGCCCAGATGGAGCCGGGCTCAGCAGTAGGTGCCTTGTGTGCTCAGAGCATCGGAGAGCCTGGCACTCAGATGACTCTGAAAACTTTTCACTTTGCTGGCGTGGCATCAATGAACATCACGCTGGGTGTGCCTCGCATCAAGGAGATCATTAATGCCTCCAAAAACATAAGGTATGGAAAACCTTTCTTTGTGTTTTGAATAAAGTAATTTATTGCAGCCAAATGGTGCAGAAATGTTCTGATGACTTGAAAAGGAAATTCAGTGTTTGACATCCGCGGCCTGAGTTTAGCATCTCTTCCAAAGCCTGAACAACTTTCACTCTCACTGTTTTTCACTCTCCTGAGTCTGATTTACAAACTGAATTCATATATTTAAGCTAAATGGGCCACATGAGCTCTATGTCACAGGAATGAATGTGTCTTTAATTAGTTTTGAATAATCTACTGAGAGCCTTCTGCTTCCCACTCAGTACCCCTATAATCACGGCTCATTTGGACGTCGAAGACGACGCTGACTTTGCAAGGCTGGTGAAGGGAAGAATTGAGAAAACTCTTCTTGGAGAGGTAAACCTGCTTTATTCAATAAGTAAGCACCATTAGGTTAGAGGAATTGGGTGTTTTTAAAGCAATCCCTGTAAGAGACGTGAGCTATTTCTGTAAGAAGGCCAACTTGTCTATTTGTAACAGATTTCAGAGTACATCGAGGAGGTTTTTCTTCCAGATGACTGCTACATCCTCGTGAAACTCTCACTGGAGAGAATCCGGCTGCTCCGATTAGAGGTACCACTCTTTTTTTTACATTTTGTACCAAGACTCATTAAATATTAATAATGGTATGGTTTTTGTTGGTGTCATCAAAATGATAGCATGCTTGCTGAGACGATTACTGAACGCCGGGATAACTGGAGCGAAAAAAGAAAATTCTGTTGTTGCCAGATTAGTTGCAAACACATTTTCTGTGATGTTTTGAGGAGCATTTAAAGCTTTAAATGTGGGGGGGTAAGATTTCAAAATCAATACAGAAGCTAACAGGGAGCCGGCGCGGGGAGGCACGCCTGCAGAAGGTGTTTTCATGTCTTTTAGTCTGAGTAATGAGTCTAACTGCAGTGGTTTAAAGCACATGAAGGCAGCAGAGGAAGCTCTGAATGATACCTGCACCACAGCAAATAATGTGAGGGTCATTAGAAGCAAAAGATGGGAAAGGCTGCAAGAGCTAGGCTGGATGTGGGAATAAAACCGCAAATAAACAGTAGGGTCACAATAAGACTAGTAATGTTGAAATTTAACCTGTTTTAGGCTTGTGGTTGTTTCTAGATGGGAACTTTGAGAAACAAACCAGATTTGCTGAACTTAACGAACCAAGATCACAAAAGCTCCAAGCCCGTTTTGTTTTGTTTCAGGAATTTCAAAACTATATCAAACGTAAATGATTTTAACAAGATAAAGTAATCAGTAATATTCAATACAATTGATTTTAAATAAGCAAGTCCATCGCTGCTAACAGCTGATTGACAATTTAAAGCAAAGAAAGAAGATTTTTTAACTTTTCTGCTGACGTTTCGATCATCTGCTGTGATCTTCTTCAGAGCTAAGCTGCTAATGCAGCTTCACTTCCGTGACATCGCCCCCTGTTGCCCACGCTTTCTTCCTCGATGACGCAGTCCCATGCGTGGCGCCCTGTTTCTCCTATATATGTTTTATTGCATAATTTGCATGGGATTTGGAGCTGCATTAGCAGCTTAGCTCTGAAGATCACAGCAGATGATCGAAACGTCAGCAGAAAAGGTAAAAAATCCCCTATCTGTGTTTTAAAAAGAACAAAAAGTAAAACGATTAACTAAAAGATACACAGAATGAACGTACAGAAGATGATTAAAGAAAGAGGAAATAATAAATGCCCAGTTGTTTGTTTGTTTTTAATACAAAAGGAGCATAGCCTCACTAATTGTATAAGACCATAAACTAATCCTGGAGAATGATCCATTTGATGCTGGTCATAAAATTAGAATATCATGAAATTCTAATTTTATGACCAGCACCTGTATATTGTGAGTCTGTATACTCACGATAGATTTTACAGGTAAATTATTCATTTCAGTGAGTCTCTGCTCACCAGACAGTGCGGCACATACTTCTTGTTGATTGCTTTAAGCAGCAGCAGCGCCAGCAGTGTGCTCGAACACTTAATTAACCCTTGGGTTACTCATCAGAGCTGTTGTCTTTCAGGTGAATGCAGAAACGGTGCGCTACTCGATATGCATGTCGAAACTGCGAGTGAAGCCCAAAGACATCGCCGTGCACGGTGAGGCGGTGGTCTGTGTGTCTCCTCGAGAAAACAGCAAGAGCTCCATGTACTACGTGCTGCAGTCGTTAAAAGAAGAACTCCCTAAGGTGAGCAACCAACTTGTCAGAGAGAACACTCGTCTTCGTTTAACTTTACTAAATAGTTGAATTAGTCGGAGACTACTTTTTTAGCCCAACTTTCGAGTTGAAATTTGGCAAAGTGTAAAAATGTAGAGCCAACGGGTTTTCACCCTTTTGATTGTTGTTTGCTTTGCACCAGCTCCAGGATCTGTAGCGAAGCTAAATGTTTTATTCAGCTCGATAACTTTGTCTGCGTGCTCTTTAGTGGTAAACAGCTTGTGCTGGAGTGTTTTTGGTGCTGAAAGGAGCTCCCTGCTGCTGACAGCAGCAATAACAGAATGTCTGAAAGCTAGATGTCACTAAGAGGTTATTTTCTAGAGTTTCTGTGGGTTTCTTATAAAGTGACACCTCTCACATTTTATACTTCTCTTTTTTTCAAAGTATTGATTAGTGTAACTTGAAAGAGGACAAACAGTCTGAAAATTCGATGAGCAGCATTCATCCTTCTGTTAGAGGACAAGACGTGGTGTTTGCTGCCTGCTGAAAACACACTTGCTAAATGACCAATTGATTACATGCAAAAGGTGACTTGTGTAAATTTAACTATTGCTCTTTGTTGCCTGGAAGGTGGTGGTCCAGGGAATACCCGAGGTCGCGAGGGCCGTCATTCACATAGACGAGCAGAGCGGGAGGAACAAGTACAAACTCCTGGTGGAGGGAGACAACCTGAGAGCTGTCATGGCAACGCATGGGGTCAACGGTAGTAGGACCACTTCCAACAACACCTACGAGGTATGAGTCAAAGCACATTTAGCTGGGTTATTTTGATCATTTAATTTTACAAACTGGCAAAAACGGTTCATTTGCCTACTAATTTTGAAATAATTTTTAAAGTTGTGCCCAAGTTATTGTGGTATGAAGAAAATAAAGGACAATTTTTGAGAAATTATAAAATAAATTGTAAATATTAAGAAATCAAAATGGAGCTTTGTGGTATTTTGTGCTTCATTAGGGTGAATCCACTCTCACTGAGCTCAGAATTCTATTTTCTCTGGCTGCAGCCCAACAACAGAAGGGTTGTTCATGACCCATGCATTCTGTCAGTAATTTACAGACAATAATAACCCATAGAGAGCTAAAAGCAGGAGCCTTGTTGCTGTTGCTGTACTGAGTATTCAGCCATGACTGTGACGGTGGGCAGCCAATTATGTTTAACTCTTTATTTATTTATTTTTTTCAGTGTTTACATTTTAACAATAAGACCTCAGCAGGTGGTTTCTTACAGATGACGAGAAAACAAAAATATATGCTCATCTGTGTAATAATCCAGGTCGAGAGGACTCTAGGCATCGAAGCTGCTAGATCCACCATCATTAATGAGATTCAGTACACCATGGTGAACCACGGCATGAGCATCGACCGCCGACACGTCATGCTTCTTGCAGATCTCATGTCCTACAAGGTAAGAAACATTCATCCTCATGTCTCAAAGTAATTATGAGAAGTGTTTAAATCGCTGTAATGTCTTGTCAACCAAGGGGGAAATCCTTGGAATCACCAGGTTTGGTTTAGCCAAAATGAAGGAGAGTGTCCTCATGTTGGCCTCGTTTGAAAAAACAGCCGATCATCTCTTTGATGCTGCTTACTTCGGACAAAAGGACTCCGTCTGCGGTAAACTTTGGCTTTGTTTCTTTCATGGCAGGGAGTTTTATGACTAAGTTTGACTATTCTCTGTTTCCGTTTCAGGTGTGTCGGAGTGTATCATTATGGGAATTCCCATGAACATCGGAACAGGACTGTTTAAACTCCTACACAAAGCCAACAAAGATCCTACTCCCGTTACTAGACCGCTTCTCTTTGACAGTTCAGACTTTCATATACCGCTCATCACATAGCATCGAGTAGAGCATGTTCAGTGCTGTTTGTTATTCATAGCTGAGCTGGAAAGTAAAAGTGCCTGTTGTCACTGAAAAGATTGTTTCCTTTTTTGTTTCATGTTGGCAAGACTAAGATGGCTGTTTCATTTTACAAAGAATGTTTTGCCAACAGATCGATGGCAAAGTTTTTATTTCAACTTGGAACAAAAAGAGTCCTTTTGTGGCTTTTTACATGTTAAATGTTATTTCTGTTGTTACAAAACCTCATGCTCAACGTTAACATGAAGAAAACTGAAATATTCATCATACAACTCGTATGTAAACAGGACTATTACCTCCTTAGTCATGAACAGAATGGATTTATATTGTTTTGAGTTCCGTTTGCAGATGTTTAAACCTTCAAAGCTTTCTTTTGATCATTTTCAAACAGCAAATATATTTGTGTAAAATTCCACACAGAAGAAACTAAATCAAGGGTTTAGATCTCATAAACATGATCTTATGTGTTTGTTGAAATGTACATAATGTGACAAAAAGAGATAGAGAAACTAATGTTTTGTTTTTGTTCTGCATGTTGTGCTTTAAGTCTGAAGCGATCATCTTGTTTACGTTTGGTTTGCTTTGCTGTTGGTAAAATACCTCATGTTTGTCTGATTGGTACTTAATAAAGGATGTCAACAAAACCAGTGAATGTTCTGGTATTTTAGCAAAGAAACATAAAGAACACCTGCTGAGAGCTTTGGCCCAGATTCATAATTAACATCGACTTAGCATTTATTACAGTTTTTCTCAGTCGCTTTGGTGCATTTCTCACAACAGTATTAAAGTTTGCACTGCTGCTAAGACGTTTCTCAAAACAGTTGGTGCAAACTGCAAAACATGGTAGATAACCTGCAGAAGCAGGTCTCTTTCCCAAAATGGGTAGTTCATGCTTCAAAAGTAAGTCCCTTAATCAAAATGGACAATTTGTTCTTCAAAAGCAAGTATTCATGTCAATGAAAGTGTCTGTGTCAAAATGACAAGTAATGACGCCAGCATCTTAAAGCAAACAAGTCAAATGGTTTGGTCGTGTTGTCATTGTGACAGATTACTCTGCAAGTGCTTCCCAATGTAAAGTCAAGACAGCATTATATACCATGCATGGCATGTAGAAAACTAAAAGTAAATAAAAATAAAGACACTGAATATGCACTTTATACTGTATATTTACAACTGTCCACAGCATTGTACAACTGGAAGAAAAAATATTTACAAAAAAAAAAAACTCCCTTTGGCTCAGTAAACCGCTCTCGTCTGTCTGACCACATATTTCCATCTACATCACAGCGAATGTCAGCTCTGTCAACGCACCAAGGAAAATATCTTGAGTGCCGAATCCACCCTCTGCAGGACTCTGCTGTGATGTCATCACAAGCTGCATCCATGGCTGCTAGCAGGGTCATTTGGGTATGTGGACGCCGGTCATATACCTTCCACCTCCAGAAGGAGAACAACTCAATCGGATTTAGGAATGGAGAGTAGGGAGGAAGCTACTGCACAAGTATCCTGTCATGTGCTGCAAACCACTGCGCGACCACAGCAGAGTGGTGGAAGCTTACATGATCCCAAACTACTAGATACTTTCAGACTTTCACCAGGCTCATCCCTTTCATTCTCAGAGATTATGATATAATAGTTCACACACCCCTTTTCATCAGTGTAAGATAAGGCTCACCTGAGAAAGGTTATTTATGGACATTTTTTGGGAAGACAATTAGAATCTTTTGAAAATGGATGTCCAAAATGTTTGACAGCATGTTCAACAGTTTTGTGTGCAATGACACAAGCATTAAGCCTAATTTCTACTTCTCCGTCAGCTCCCCGAGGCAGAGAAACGCACGCACTGATGGAGCCGGTTTGCTTTTGGACTTCTCCGTCACATGGGGAGTGTTGCAAAGCAGGGGCTCATCGTTATGATCTCCTGGGACTCTGGCACGAATGCTGGTTGGAAACTGATGCTGAACACTGAAACTGTTTTTAAACTGGTCACGTGTCTTGATGCTGCTCTCCATTGTGGGTCTGCTGGTGACGTTTCAGATGCCCTGACTGTCTAAACAGTTTCCCACACTGGTCACAGAGAAAGGGCTTTTCTCCAGTGTGGCTCCGTTGGTGCGCTTTCAGATGCCCTGAGAGAATAAACCGTTTCTCACACTGGTCGCAGGGAAACGGCTTTTCTCCAGTGTGAAAACGTCAGTGACGCAGCAACACAGAGAGACACCGAAAGCTCTTGTCACACAGGTCACAGGAGAAAAGCCTCTCCTGTTGAGCAGGTTGATCCAGGGGTCTGGCACGGTCACTGCCGGTCTGGGTCTTTGAAATAGAGAAAAAGAAAACAAAAAACTTTTAATCCAGTTGCTTCCAGAAACGTTCTCTCACACAAACTCATGTTTACTTTTGGCAAATTATAAGCAGATAAACAAAATTCTATCATAATACATTTACATAATAGTTTTGTACCAGACACCACATTTATAAGTACAAAACATGCTGTTGTTGAACCTATTCTTAAAAATCCAGTTTGGACTCCTGTCAGCCTAATAATTACAGACCCATTTCTAAATTGCCCTTTATCTCTAAAAAAATCTTAGAAAAAGTTGTGGCCGATCAACTGATTACTTTTCTGGAAATTCACAACAGCTTTGATAAATTCCAATCTGGTTTTCGTAAAAATCATTCAACAGAAACAGCTTTGATTAAAGTTTCCAGTGACATCATGATGGCTGCAGACAACGGGGAATTTACAGTCTTAGTATTGTTGGATCTTTCTGCAGCTTTTGACACTGTTGATCACAGCACCTTAATTAACAGACTTCGTGACTCGGTGGGGATCTCTGGAACTGTTCTAGACTGGTTCAGATCGTAACAGAAGTTTCAGTGTCTGTGTTTCCTGTCAGACAACAAACAGAGAAAAGAAGTGATGATTGTGATTTAAAAAGAAGTACACTCAGTTTCATTTTTTGCCCACTGGTTTGATTCTTCTCAATCATTAATAATTCAGAAAAAAAGACTTTTGCTCTCAATAATTACAAATGTTTTATTTAGTAAAATAACTTTCTTTATGGACAAATATAAATTGTAAGACCTTGGTCCTGATCTAACTCTCTCTCTCTCTCTCTCTCTCTCTCTCTCTCTCTCTCTCTCTCTCTCTCTCTCTCTCNCACACTTGTACAAACACCTGATGACAACATCCACTTCTGCAGCTTCATAGCTGCTCTGATCCACAAGTCTGTTTTGGAGGGGTTGCTGGGCAACAGGCTTCACAAACATGGGACCTTGCATGTTGTAAGTGAAGGCAACAGGGACTCAAACACGTGGATAAAAGAACCAAAGGGTATTGGCAGACGGGGGGGCAAAGAAATGATCGTTTAACATTTTGGTTTAGGACTTTTAGAGATTCAGCACAATGAAAAAATGTAAACTGTATAACAACAAATCAGGAAAAAAGATCCGTCCCAGCTCATCTATGGAACAAAGGTGAGTTTTAACAGATGAGAAATGTGATGTAATGTCCAAGCCCTATAATGTATGTTGGAAAATGTACCTTTTGTTTCTGTTAAAATGTTTCTTTAGTAGCCAAAAGAAAAGCATGAAGCTAGCCAGTCGGTTTGGTTTTGACGTGTTGCACCCTAAAATATCATCAAAGAACTCAATACCCCTGAGTAAAAAACCCTTCAAAATATAGGAATAGATATAAAATATAAACATCACCTCATGGTTTCAAAAATATTAAAAATAAGCCAATGCTTATTAAAAAATAATTTTGGTAACACTTTACAATGAGTCCCTTTGTTAACGTTACTTAGTGCATAATTAAGCATTAATAAACTATTAAATAAAGTATTAACGACTGCTTAACCATATGATTACTAAGCAGACACCCCACCTGGCCCTTTCTCCTAACCTTAAGGATACTTCCATTTTTTTTTGGTTCTTCACTTATACACAGAGTAAGTAGAGCTTGTTTTTACCTTCTTTCTGACATGTTTCGGCTCTCGCTGTCGCCTTCATCAGAGTATCGCCGATGATGGTGGCGTCACTTCCATCTCTGGTTATCTGTGGGCACCTTCTCCGTTGATCACTATGTCCCATGATTGGTCCAGTGTGTAAACTCCTTTGTCCCTGTTCATGGTCCTGGGTCCATGTCTACTTATTTCAATCATTTCCTTTATCCATCTATTACATTACTGTTGTTCTGTGTTTATGATCCATGTATTGTCCCAGTCCATTATATGATTTTTTCTTGTGCAGTGGTCTGTTATAGTTGATTTCTTCATTGTACTTTCTTCCTCTTGTTTTGCTGCTCTTGTGTGTCTTCGACTTGTTTCTTTCTCACACTCCTTTTTATATTCTATTTTTCATGTGTTGAGTTGGCGTCCTGTTTCCCCTATGTACGTTTTATTGCATAGTTTGCACGGTATTTCGTATATGACTCCACACTTTTCCTCAGATGATATCTTGTTTTTTGGGTGTACTAGTCTTTTTCTTACTGTCATATATGGTTTTGTTGACAAACCAGTTAACAAAGCAATGAAGGAGTATACACACTGGACCATTCATGGATGTCATGACCCTGTCCTGATCTCCTCAGTCTTCTACTGCCAGCAAATTAACGGAGACGGAAGTGACGCCACCAACATCGGCGATACGCTGATGAAGGCGACAGCGAGAGCCAAAACATGAAAGTAAGAAGGTAAAAACAAGCTCCATTTACTGTGTATAAGTGAAGAACCAAAAAAAATGGAATCAGATAAGGAACACAGAACGAATGTAACAAAGATGCTTAAGGACACTTAATAGTTAACAATAATGGTAATGTTAGTAAAGGAATCCTTTGTTTATTAATGCTTAATAATGCACTAAGTATTGTTAATAAAGGGATCCCTCACTATTGTAAAGTGTTACCCTAATTTCATCTGATCTATTTATTATTAAGACTTGTGTCTCATTTAAAGCATAATGATCAACTAAGATGACCCAAAAAGCTAATTTTCTCTATGATTCAAGTCCTCAATCTTATTTTAGTAACGGGTTCTTATGATCATATAAAAATTTAAATATTTTTACATTCCATTATTATTACTCTAATAGTAATATTATCATGTTACTGTTCATCTATAGTCTTATTTGCTGTAAGAAAATCCTAAAAAGAAAACGTATTGTCTTTTCCTTGATGTGGCGGTCAAAAGGTTAGGACACACCTTCCTTATTGTCTGTCTAAATATAGACATTTTTGTAGTTTTACATGCATAAGTTTTTTGTCGTGACTACTTTTCATGTAACTGATTCTTGTGTCACTACAGATGTTCAAGGCGAGACTACAAAGCACAGAGACAAGCTGGATTTTATATATCTAAAATCTGATGTGGCTCCTCCTTTTTTAAGACGATATAGATTTTCTGCCACTGATTTGAGGAGTTAGGTAGGATCCAGAATCCGCTGCTTCTAAAGGTTGCAACCAGTGGATTTTCAGTGCTGGGCAGGATAAAAGGTTGCACCACCCCGTCTAAACTTTAAGCTGACATTTATCTTCGCGGCTGCCCTGGAATCCTGTTTTTCAACTGCAAAACGTTTCTGCTAATGACGAGCTGCTCCAACTTAGGTGAGGAGGTATAATCGCCCATTGAGCAAGATTTGTTCCCCTTGTTTTCAATTCCAGCCTGATCAAATTGGATGAGTCTCTTGTCCCATTTCCACAATCTACTCAGCAGACGCCGTGTGGACTAGGGATGGGACGATACACTTAAACTAACGATACGATGCACCTCGATATGTCAGTCACGAAACGATACGTCACGATACGATATCAAAAAGGAAAAAATATGACTGTATAATAACAACTTGTTTATTTTTGTTTCCGTTGCACACAGGGAAACACAAGGCCTAACAGGCCAAACACAAACAAGAACACTCCCTTAGTGCTGCTCTGACCCTAGGTTAAGTTATCTCAGGACTGGTTCTTCTTCAAAAAAACTAACATATCATCATGTTCTGGTGTAATCAGTGATCTTTGAGCAGAAACATTGTCTCCTGCCTGCAGTGTTGTTGTTGCAACAGGCGCTGTGACTTGACGTGATGACGTCACGACGCACTGCACCGTTCCCCGGATTTTTTTTTTTTTCTCATTTAGTTTTACCTGCTTAATCAGCAGATAGTGCTGTCAGCCTGCCACCATAAGCCCTTTTTATAAGACACACCATGCTGGCAAATCAGCGTAATATAACCGAATTTTGTGGCATTCGTGTCGCCACGCTTGATAGTAATATTGCTGTAATATTGCGGCTTCGCCGGTCTTATAAACGCACATTAACTTAACAGAGGGAGGTGTCAAATTAATGCCGAGCTCCGGCCGGGAACTACAAAATGAAAATGAAACTAAACACTGCCACAAGTTTCGTTTTCAAACCAGCTGAGATGATAAACTGGAGCGATGCGGCGCTCCGGGAGCGTCTCTCCGTTAGATCTGCAGCTCAGATCATCTGACTGTTCACAGTGA
>SSNS01000359.1:421895-443508 GCA_006937985.1 Aphyosemion australe
GGTTAGGCATAATACAGTCACTAAAATGAAAAAAAAAATGGAAGTGAATGGATGGTTCTCACTAAGAGATAAGTACAAGGATGTGTGTGTGTGTGTGTGTGTGTNAGGAAAAAATATGACTGTATAATAACAACTTGTTTATTTTTGTTTCCGTTGCACACAGGGAAACACAAGGCCTAACAGGCCAAACACAAACAAGAACACTCCCTTAGTGCTGCTCTAACCCTAGGTTAAGTTATCTCAGGACTGGTTCTTCTTCAAAAAAACTAACATATCAACATGTTCTGGTGTAATCAGTGATCTTTGAGCAGAAACAATGTCTCCTGCCTGCAGTGTTGTTGCAACAGGCGCTGTGACTTTACGTGATGACGTCACGACGCACTGCACCGTTCCCCGGATTTTTTTTTTTTCTCATTTAGTTTTACCTGCTTAATCAGCAGATAGTGCTGTCAGCCTGCCACCATAAGCCCTTTTTATAAGACACACCATGCTGGCAAATCAGCGTAATATTACCGAATTTTGCGGCATTCGTGTCGCCACGCTTGATAGTAATATTGCTGTAATATTGCTGTAATATTGCTGTAATATTGCGGCTTCGCCGGTCTTATAAACGCACATTAACTGAGGGAGGTGTCAAATTAATGCCGAGCTCCGGCCGGGAACTACAAAATGAAAATGAAACTAAACACGGCCACAAGTTTCGTTTTCAAACCAGCTGAGATGATAAACTGGAGCGATGCGGCGCTCCGGGAGCGTCTCTCCGTTAGATCTGCAGCTCAGATCATCTGACTGTTCACAGTGACGGTGGAGGACACACACCTGTAGAGAAATGTGGAAAAAAAACTCAACGAGCGCGGCTTTGATCGCAATAAAAAGCAAGTTATGTCCAAGATACACGGAAGTCCGTGACAGCGCGGAGACCGCCCCCATACCTCCTTTATGCCACCATCGCGCAATCTTTTATAAAACGGACATGATTGCGCAACATTACCGCCACGGTCTGAGCTCTTATAAATGACCTAACGCTCCCAGATGCCTCATAGGCGTTGCACAAATTAGCGGCATTGTTTTATAAAAAAGGCTTTAGACTGTATGTCCGCAATACACAAATCATGCAGCAGTGCCATTTAGTCTTTATTTCGCGATCCATTTTTTTTTGACTCGATGCATTTTGTCACGTTTTATATCGCGAAATTTCGCCAAACGATATTTCGTCCCATCCCTAGTGTGGACAGCACACAGCTTTAACAGCAGTACTGTGCCGAGACTGTCCACAAATCATCTTCTTAGCCCTTCCATCAGGCTCCCCGCATTTGGCCAGAGCTGATAAGGCCCCGCCAAAATGACCGCGGGGTCACAATTTAACCACTGAAGTCAATGGCAGGAATAGACCACTGTGTCCATCAAAGTGTAACTTCAGGCTGTCCCCTTCACAGTGTTGTCATTTCCCCGGCAGTGGGAAGCTTTGAATTAATCTGGAAAACATGGAGGGAGAAAGAGGGAGAGATATCTCAGGCGGCTGTGCAGACTGACACTCCGATTGGCCTCTATTTCGAACGCACTGTCAAAACATTCACCAGGGTGGAAATGTATTTACAGAACTGCACCTGAGCGACAGAATGTCTGCAGAAGAGGGCCACAAACACCTGTATTAAAAATCTTAAGTTGATTACCAGCAAAAGGTCATCTGATCTTGACTCAAACGTATATGTTTTTGTTTGAACTTAAACACAAAAGGAGTTTTTCTTCCAGAAAAGTTTGGTTTGTGTCTCGATAACACAAACTTTCATAAAGATCTCAGAGCAAGCATCACACAAAGGCTTGAAGCCAGAAAAGGTGTTAAAAACTCCCCCCAGGAGTGAGCATCCTTCTCACCAAAAGCAGAACCTTTAGGAAGTGAAAAAATAACCCAAGAGTAAGAACAAAAAGGACTCCTCTGGGGAAATAACAACCTGAGCTATCTACGACTCTTTTGAAACCTGATCTGTGCGAAGCTGAAACAAATGCTGAACAGTTTGACACAGAAAAGTAAAATAGTTTGCATGAAACTTAAAAGAAACACCAGTGTACACAAACACCATATCTCTATTCTAATAGTGAAGCACGGCAGAGGCAGAATCATGGTCTGCAGATGGGTTTTGGTACCTCACAATGGTTAGATTTGTTTCAAGATATCTAACACAATCCCTTTTTAAGCTGCAGGCTATAAGACTGAGTGACACAAAGAGAAAAAAAACCTATTATAAAAAACCTTAATATTGATATAAATATTTTTACAATATTAATACCTCACATTATATTCTAACCATGACTGACTCAAACAAATAAAACTTGCAAAAAGAAAAAAATATCCATTGTTTTTTCAACATTTAAAGGTTTATAAGATAACCCAACCTTAATTGGCACTTATTTGTCACAAAAACTGAATATAGTTCACTTTAACCAGGACAATAGAATATATAATAGGACAAATAATGCACAGACATTCAAAGAGCAGACAATTGCATCACTGCACCATCTGTCATGAGAGGATTGCATGGTTTTTTGAAGAGATTGCACAAGCCAGAAAACTGTATGATAAGTGTGCACGTGTGTTCACTATCAAGAAGTAAACGTCCAATCAATGAAAACACAACAACTCTTAATAAACTTGGTAAGAAAAGGTCATTTAATCCAAGATGCTGATGCTGCAGCCTTTGCTCTGCGTGTAACAGAAGAAAAGAGGATTTTTTAATTTAAATTTCTCTGTTTTACATGGTTGATATTTGCTTCTGAACACACACACANTGTGTGTGTGTGTGTGTGTGTGTGCGCGTGCGCGCGTGTGCTGTGCCTGAGGGTTCCTCCACACCTGAATGCATGGGTCACGAGTTTTTGGGGTGCCTTTGATTTAGTTACATTTTTTTATTGGGTTTTTGCCTCCCAGTTACTGACCGGTCCCCACTGGTTAGCCTCAGCCTAGGTTTTCGTAGACCTTTTATTCTTTGAAGTTTTGTTTTTATTTGTTCTTTAATAAACTGTAAACATTTCTTTGGAGCCACGTCTCTTGCCTTCTTTTGTAGGTGGACTTGCATGTTGTTTTAGCACTTTCTGTTCTTTGTTTACAAGCTGATGTTTGTCATATTAAAACCTAAGTGGGAGCCTTAACGGCACCTCCTGTGGACTAGAAAACTCTACAAATAACGTCCATCAACAATCTGATCAAATCCTGCTACTCGTTAATACTCATTAACCACCTCAAGTCTGGCTTGAGAGTTTTCAGTAAACTGTTCTAGACAAACTAGAGAAACAGTAATGAAAGATATTTTTAACATAAGCAGGTGTGCTGCAGTAATAAACAGCAGAGTCTGCTGCTTCTGTCTGCTTAGCAATAAACTAATAATCCATGTTTGATGTGAATTTAGAGGCAAATTATTCTGAGGAGAATCCTGATCCAAAGTAGAGGGAGCTGTCAGAATGGAGAAATCTCAGTACACACTGAGGAGTTCCACCAGGAACCTGTTTATACCACCTGACATAATTATTGTCACATCTTTCAATGTTGCACCCTTCTTGTCCAGTTGAAGCTGTCTTCACAGGAGGCGTCTGGGTCAACGTTATCACTGCATCAACATCTGACATCAACATGCAGAAAAACACATGAGGAAAAGGTTTAAGTGTGAAAGATATTAAAGTGGTTAAAATAATCTTACATGTCAGAGCAGTGATGAGATGTAGAAGGTACACAGCAGGATGACAGTTTGTGTTGGAAATGTTTGGATGTGTTCAGCTGAATGGGGAGCAGGTTGAACTGAAAGGAGGAGAGAAACAGAAGCTTTTAAAGACCCTGTGGAGGAAGAGGAAGTTCAAATGTCTAAAAGTAATTCACAATTCATTTTATTAACTTGTTTTTGGATTTTCATATTTCAACCTTTAAGAACTTTTTTTTGATTATTTAAGAACTTGTCCTGGTAAGTCCTTTTTTGTGAGCGTGTTTCTCAGTTTAGTTACAGCAAGCCCAACAAGAGAAGGAGCTTTAGATGTATTTTTTTCTAATATAATTTGTTATTTTATAGGTGCAATAAGTAAAATTTTACTGCGATCTAATCACAAAACAGTCTAATGTCTCAGTCATAAAGCAGATTTCCGTCTCAGCTGGCAGCGGTGTGTGTGTGTGTTAGTTTTTTGCCTTTCAAAATGGCCAAAGAGGGATGTAGTCTTTGTTTACAATCTGTGAGCCTTCGGGGTTGCTGAGTCTGCACTGGCTAACGCTGCTGTGATGATATTTGTACACATCAGTGTTTTGTAAAGAACCTAAGCCAGTAACAGAAGTGACCCAGAAGTTTTTCTTTGAACCCATAAGAATATATTTTTTGTTTAACTCTAATATTGGGTAAAGAAGGCTTGAGCTAACGTTGAGCTAACAATGAATTGTGGTCCTGAGTGTGGTTTGTGCTTATGCACCAAACTGCAGATCGGATTACCCACCCTTTTTTTCCTTGGGGTGGGGGAGTTGGAGAGCGCTCCTTTCAGGAACTCCCTCCTTCTCCTGGGAGAAGCGCCACCATGTCTCCCAAAGACATGGGTGACACGCCAAAATGTTAAAAACCAAGCTCTAGACTAAAGATGCTCGGACAAAATGTACATTCTTTAGGGGAGGGGTTCATTCATGGCCAAACTGACTAATTGGTGGTGATCCGGCAGATGCATAATCAGCAAGAATAACCTCTCTGATAGAGGAAGTCAGCCTCTATACATCTGCAGCATCCTCTGTGGATGATCATGTTACAGATGCTTAAAAAATGCATAAATCTGCCTTTTTTGAAGTTTCACAAATCAGAGAAATGTTTCACAAATTACAAATGTTTTATGTAATCTGCTATTAGTCTAGAATAATCGAGTACAGGTTTGCTGTGCTAGACTTTTATGTGTCGCCTGGGCGAAACAGAGAACTCTATAATTGTGGCCATAGTAAAGACCTCTAGACTAAGACGACACTGGTGTAACAGTTTGTATATGGTCTTTCTTTTCTTTTTCTCTTATGCTCATTATGATGTACGTTTTATTTTCTATTGACTTGTGTCTGGAATCAAGTTTAATAATATACTTTATTTTTCTCAGAATTCGGAAATTATTGAATGAAAAAAATCTATCTATCTATCTATCTATCTATCTATCTATCTATCTATCTATCTATCTATCTATCTATCTATCTATCTATCTATCTATCTATCTATCTATCTATCTATCCATCCATCCATCCATCCATCCATCCATCCATCCATCCATCCATCCATCCATCCATCCATCATTAAAAATTTCAGCCAAATGCAGAATTAAAATAAGTTCTTTATTAATGTGCCACTATATGTCAGCATATTACAAAAAACAAAAGCATTTTCACAGTTAAATAAAATAGCCAAATAAAGACCAAACACAGCAGGCATTACAGTGAGTTACAGGTTGGTGTGGAGTTCTTACAACCGTTTAATGTGCAGGAATTTCCATGAGAAAAGAAAACTGCGTTCATAGATGCCCCCCAAGGGTTTATTTATGCAGCATTCTGTTTACACCCTCTGGATGGATCTCTACATCCTTCTGTCATACAGTTAACCAGATTAGCTACACACATGGTTGAATTCAGACTTGAAACAGAATCTAAATCACAGTAGCTGATGAACTGTAACGTCTCACTAAACACGTGGAATCATGGCTGTTGTGAGGAAGGCAAAGGTGAAGGGACACTGAACTCACTCATTTGGTTCCCTCATTTTTCATAACAGATGGAAAAAACTGATAGCTAAATTTTTATTCATCACAAAATACTTCTGGTTCACACTGTGATGACTAAAATATTTCTAAGTGAGAATAAAAAGTGGACAATACAAAAAACTGCCAGTTTTTAAGCCAAGGCGAGTGCTCGAAAACAACTCAGGTAAGCACACTTTGAAGGGCCTGAAGCAGGCAAATGCTAATTATAGTGAATCATGTTTAATATTTGTAAATAATAATAAAAAAAACTGATTTCACCAACGTGTTCATGTAGGGTAACTATCCAGACTCTAGTGTAGAATTAACAGAAATGATTTAAATCCTGTTTATCAGCTACGCCCAGCAGATTCCTCTGCCTGTACTCGACTTTACAGTAATAGTCAAATTCAGTAGTGCAGTAAAATATAACACTCAAGCAGAGTCAGGAAACACACCTCGGCTGTAATGAGTGTCGAAATAAAGTAAAAACTTGCTAATTCTCATCCAGGATGCTTTCAAACCTTTGATTTTATTTCAAACCTGATACTAAAACTGATAATTTTACACACAAATAAGTGCATCATGACATTTTATTCTGCTTGTTTTATGCACCGAGTCCTGTCAGATGTCTGAAGTCCCCGCTTTCTTTATGTGAAGCCCTCTCTTTTCCCTGAAGAGTTTATCCAACCGTAGTTTGACTGCCTCGGGGCAGGAATTTAAACTTTTGAAGCTTCCCCTTTGAAATGCTGGATACAGATGAATCGTGTTGAGCTTTCCATTGATGCCTCTGTTCCCTCTAAACACGAAGCCAAAATACAGCAAAGTTTTCTGTACGATTCACTTGGACTCATGTTGTGTGGCTGTTGTTTGAGTGTTGGTGTGAGGAGGAGTAAAGGAGTTTGTTCAGATGAACATTTGAAAAATCTGTTCCACTGTCTTTAAGTAAGCACACTCATACTTAAAACCATCTTACATCAGAAGAACATTCAAAGCCATGTTTAGGCTTTTAAATGTACTTATTCCCATTAACCCTATACGTTAATTCAGTGCTGTCTTATGGAGTTATCTTAATTGACTAAAACTGAAGTCATTAGCCATGATTCATCCAAGAAAGTAGCATCGCTCCAACAGAAGCATTCAGTGAAGTCAAGCAAAGCTGTGGATCTTCGGGAACTGGTGCCTCTCCAGCAGTCAGCTGTGCAGAAAGAGGCAACAGTGCTACCAACAGCAGCCCCTGATTGGAAACATTTAGCATTAGATTTTTGTTTCCAAATGTGACTAAATTCCCAAAAGTACAAAAGTCTTTGACTTTTGGCCACCACAAAAGACCAACTGCACTGTATTTTACCATCAAATCTATAAATCTGTGAAACTATGAGGAGATAAGCTCAAAGAAGGCTCAAAATGGTTGAGATCTGATGACTTAAGTCAGTGGTGTCCATTCCTGTATCTTGAAGGCCACTATCCTGCATGTTTATTTGCTTTCCTGCTCCAACACACGTGATTCAATGGTTGAATTATCTCTTCAAGTGTCCAAGCACAATAGAGAAGCTTGTTAGTCAGCCAAAGAGGAGAATGAATGGGTGAAGAGAAACATTTAAAACCTACAGGATGGTGACCTTCCTGGACCAGGACTTGACACTTTGCATACTTTGAAATTCATTCACTGCCTCCGTTGTTCTGCAATAGTGCATTATCATTCTAGAAGAAAACACCCAGATTATACAATGAATGCACTCAGCTTTCAGTTCATTTCAAAGAATTGACTGAAGAAACCCTGAATTCCATCAAGCAGGCCCCTCTTATCCAGTCTATCTGTGCATCCAGTGCTTTGACAAAATGCCCAATATGAAATCTTTTGATTACAAATGATAGTGATTCCTCTTGTGGGTGTTTCCAGTTTTTGTTGCAACGTGGTTTCCTTGTGAAATGAGAAACCTGTTAATGCTTTAGTTGAATTGGCTCAGATGAACAGATGCTGGACAGCATCAGAGGGTAAGATCTGCTGTCTGTCTGATGGAGCAGATTAGATGGTAGACCTGCTCTGTGAAGGTCAGCTATACATAACAATCAGTTGTGGCCATTTTATGAGCTGTCAAGAGAGGTAGAGTTGGGAAAAAGATGAAAAAATGTATTAACTAATTAATGTTTCTGTTAAATCACGAACTTTAAACACAATAAAACTAAAAAGGTTCAAAATAAGCTTTATTTTGCAAGGAAAATAATCACGACACATTTTTTCCACTATATGCAATAAACAATGGAGCTAAACAAAATTGACTACATCAGAGACAGAACAATACATTAAGGTGTCTGGTTTTCATTTTTCTGCTGGGACAGATGTAAAAGTGTGCTTTGTTTTGAAACATTAAAGGTTGAATATGGAACACGAACACCAAAGCGACATCTAGTGTGTGGAGGTTGTAGCTGCAACAACAGGACTATGTTTCCAGCCGTTTATCTGCCGAAGCGTGAAGTGAGCAGCCAGCACCATGTCCAGTGACGACCTAAACCAGTGTTTGCGAAAACACGTTGGACATTACCGATGTGATTTAATGTCCGACAAAAAACTTTAAATCGTTGGACATTATGACAGACACCGTGCGTCTTCTCTCTGAACGTGTCAAAATAAAATAAACTTCCTGAAAACCACTAATTTCAGACTGTTGATAAATTGCTCTGATTCCGTGACACAGACATTTTTTTCAATAATCCGGAGAGATCGTCTCTGGTTTCTGCAGCAGCTGCTGGAGCTTCTTCTGAGCATTTTAATTAATCTGGCTGAGCACGGTGTGCGGCGCACCGGATTTTTAAGCAGCTCCGCTGCAGCTGTATGACAGACGCGAGGTAACTTAAGATCATTTCTTTATATTGTGATATTTGTGATGAACTCAAACGTCAGACAGAATGACATTTTGTCCTTAACAGCAGTTTATTAGAGTAGTTTAACAAACAGCTGAGATTAACCCGCATCTCCAACTTCCAGTTTCACCTCAACCAGCCACAGCGGCTCTTAAAGGAACAGTAACATCAGGCTACAGCATCAGTCACAAAACGCCCTGATGGATCATTACAATATTTAGACATATTTTCATATATAATATGTTGTTTCTGGTGTTTCATAATAATTTATAATAATTATATGATGATCTCTAATCATTTCCTGATAAATTCTGTTGGTTTATTTTCTAAGCAGAGGGACTGTCTAATACTCATTTTCTGAATTTTTCAAAAAAATCACATTAATGGTTCTTTTTCAAATTATGTCAACAAATTATTGTCATAATAAAAATATGTATAATATGTAAACCCACTGTTAAATAGATACAAATCTGAAGCCTGCGAGGATATTGTCCTACGTGGTTCAAAAATGTCCTGCCATTAGTTTGGCAGGTGTGGCTCAAAAGGTTTCGCAAACACTGCCTAAACTCCTTCTGGTTTTAGATCTTTTATGGTCGCACCTATTCAGAGAAGGATAACGACATCTTCTGGACTCAGAAGCCGCTGCTTAACTTGTTGAGTCCGAACACAGACACTATGGCGACCCCTAGTGTTCATAGGTGGTACTGCAACAACAGAAAACATTTTCCAGCCATCGGGGTGTTGGTTCACTCACTGCAGATACATGAAATGACCAGCCAGCACCATGTCCAGTGACGAATCGTACACAGTAAGGACTAATTTCTACTAATAACTTAATTTTACAACAGTATTTACCAAGCGGACTTGTTACCGCAACGGTGCCCTCTAGTGGCTGGTAGATGTAAACATAAACCTAGTGTCATGCCCGTCAAAATAAAATTAGAATTTTTTTTAAATATAGCTTTTAAAAGAAATACTGTATGTTCATGCTGCACACCTCTAAACACCCTGTGGAGGTATTATTCAACCTTTAATGCAAAAAACACATTTTTATGTCACTGAGTTTGATCTTAAAAAGTTTGAAATTCAGCCTTGTATGCTTGTTTTATCAGCACCTGACTGAAAGTACATTCGTTTCCATTTCAAAGACACTCCAACTTTGTAAGCTTTTTGTTTTTGCTAAAATATCAAAATAAAATGTTTTCATAAAATAAATTTGTGCAACTGGTTGTTTGTAATAACAGATTTACAGCTTAAAAAGAGAACACCAGGGAATTTAAAGTAATTTAAGCTAAAATAGTTACAAATATTTTGCAGCTGAATGAACCTGAACTGAAGGGAGACTTTAGCTGGTTTCAACACAAGCATCACAGTAGAGAATCGGGCTCGGCCCTTTGCTGCTGCTAGAAGCATGGCTGTAAAATAATTTCTGTCATTTTCAAGTAGCTACAGCTGCAACAGAAAAGCATAGAGCTGATTGAGACAGCAGCACATCAATAAATGCTCAAAAAAAAAGGGACAACACAAAAGATTTTAACATTTAGATCAGTGACCGCTGTTCCAGCGTCTCAGCGTGGTCTCTGTTGCTCCCAGTATTTACAGTAAGACTGCATCTTTAGAACACCCTGATGTTTTTCCTGCTGTGCTCCTGACCTGCATGAAAACACATTCTCCAACTTCACGCACTGAAGAGAATACAGTAAAAGCTGCCAGGATTTGGAGTCTTTGAGACTTGAAATCGCGTTGCCTCCCTCCCAGCTGCTCGCGTCTGCTGCGTCCCAGAGTAAAAACACCTGAACTTCAAGATAATGCTGTCTTATTTCACCTGAGAGGAGCTGTTTGCAGGGAGCTCTGTTTGGATTGTTGATATTTTCTCTCCCATTACCTCCAGGGAGCTTTCCCCGTGCGATGAACATGAAGCACCTTTCTCTGCAGAGCGCTGCTCTGAGCTGTTACCTTCATCTGGATTTAAGAAGGCCTCTCTGCTTTGGGGTTTGATGAACTGCACGCTCAGTCTTGGTGCCACGGTAGCAACACCCTGCTGGTTTGGCTTACGAATGCAGCGGGAGAGGGTAGAGACGCAGCTCTTTTTGAAGTTTTCATTCATGAAGGCATACACAATTGGATTGTTGAAGCTGTTGAAGAATCCGATGGCCTGAACGATGGCGATGATCATGTTTAGCGTCACTCCATCATATTTCTTCTCCAGATCATCTGCACAGTTAAACACGAAAACGTTTCACTTAAAAAACTTTATAAATGGTTTCTAAAATAACATTAGCAATAACCACTGCAGGCGAAACTCTAATAATTAGAATATGGTGAAAAAAATCCATTTATTTCATAATTCAGCATAGACTGAGAAACCATCTAAAGGCTCAGGAATCCTTTGCAGGTGTTTAGGATTCATTAGCTGATTAGAGTGTGACACTTTGAGTCTAGAATATTGAATCTTTTCACAATATTCTAATTGTCTGATATGTTGAATGTGGGGTTTTCATCAGCTGTAGCCATAATCATCACAATTATAACAAATAAAGGCTGAAATGTCTGGCTTTGCATGGAATGAGTCTGTCTCATAGATTAACCCTAACCCTAATTTCAATTACTGAAACAAATTAACTTTTGCACCATATTCAGATTTTTTGAGTTCCACCTATATACCATTTTGAGATGGCACCGTTTACCCATCAGTCCTGTGACATGCAAACTCAGTTTCTACAACTAGTAAGATGAAAAGTATTTATACTTTTTTTAACAGTCACATTTTAAAATGACCTGAAATACATCCCTGTAAGTACATCAATAATTACTTACTGTATTCAAACAGCATGTGAACTGTGTGGAAAGGTGCCCAGCAGATGGTAAACAGGAGTACGATGGTGACCATCATTTTAACAGCTCTCTTCTTTTTCCTGTGAAATGTCAGAAAAGCATAATGGTCATACTGGAGTAAACCACTTTAGGTGAAATGTACCATGATGCTAGCCTAGAAATCTAGACAGACAGTAGCAGAAGCAAAATGATTTTGCTCTGTATGTTGGTCTAGCCAAGATCCATTTGAACCCCCACAGCCCTGACATGTCTAGTGGTGTAACAATCACAACACTCTATTGGTTTGGTGGGTGGGATGATGCAACGGAGTGAAACAAGATGTTGACAGTTTGTTTGAAATGTCTTTTGAGCGTTCATTCTGTGTTTTTCTAAATACTATCACTTTTTTTCTTTCTTTTTACACAAACAGGAGTTGTATTTTTTTTTTACCTTCTTATTTCGCTGACGTTTCGATCGCAGCTGCGATCATCCTCAGAGCTACATCGCCATCTAGGCGACGTCACTTCCTTCTCCGTTTATCTGCGGGCAGCAGAGGACGGTGTCGCCCTCTGCTGCCCGTGCCCTCCCTGCCGATGACACAGTCCCATGTGTGATCCAGTGTGTAAACCCCTTCATCTCTGTTCATGGTTGCGTGTCCACGTCTCCTTATTTCAATCGCTTCCTTGATCCATCTTTTGTATTTTTGTTGTTCTGTGTTTATGATCCTTGTTTTGTCCCAGTCCATTATATGATTTTCTCTTGTGCAGTGATCTGTTACGGCTGATTTCATTTATTAAAATAATAATAAATCTATAAGACCCAACTCTACCTGGGAGATGAAAGGGTCGTCTTTGCACCCTCTCATCACCCCAGACAGCTTTTTTGTTATGGTCTTTTGATCCAGGCCATACTGAATTGGGGGCTCATCCAGGATGATGAGGAGTGAAAAGAAGATCCTCTCAGCTTCCAGGTAAAGGAAGACTTCGTAGAGTTCCTACCTGTCAGATAGGTATGTGACTGTTAGGATTGGAAATTTTAGCTCGAGTGACGCTCCTCTTAAATATGGGGTCCCACAGGGCTCTGTACTTGGTCCGCTGCTTTTTAATCTTTACTTACTCCCACTTGGTGCTATCTTTAGGAAATATGGCCTCGACTTTCATTTTTATGCTGATGACTGTCAGGTCTATGCTCCCACTAAAGCTAAGGAAGTAGCTTTATTGTGCCTCCGTGAGGTTAAAGACTGGATGAGCTGTAATTTCTTGCAGATTAATGATTCTAAGACAGAGCTAATTATGCTGGCACCCAGTGGTTCTCCAGTATTTCCACAGTCATTTGTGAATGGTCTTTCAGATGGTGCAAATGTTGTGGTGTCTAATCTGGGTGTTAAGGTTGATTCTCAGCTTAATTTTGATTTGAAAATCAATAATGTTGTACGATCTTGCTTTTTTCAGCTGAGAAATCTATATAAGGTGAAGTCTTTTTTGATTAAGAAGAATTTGGAGAAGCTTATACATGCCTTCATAACTTCTCGTCTAGATTACTGCAATAGTCTTTACCATGGCATTAGTCAGAGGTGTATTGTCAGATTGCAGCTAGTTCAGAATACTGCAGCCCGTCTTTTAACTGGAACCAGTCGATGTGATCACATCACACCAGTTCTTGCATATCTACACTGGGTCCCTGTTAAA
Source organism: Aphyosemion australe (assembly GCA_006937985.1). Classification (NCBI taxonomy): domain Eukaryota; kingdom Metazoa; phylum Chordata; class Actinopteri; order Cyprinodontiformes; family Nothobranchiidae; genus Aphyosemion; species Aphyosemion australe. Next base: position 434,990 of record SSNS01000359.1, read on the forward strand.
TTTCGTGTGCAATTTAAGATTTTGGTTCTAGCTTATAAATGCTTAAATGACCTTGCACCTGTCTATCTTTCTGAGCTTCTCGTGCCGTATGTTCTATCTCGTGTACTGAGGTCGGCTGACCAGCATACATTGAATGTCCCTAGGGCGCGGCTACAGAGAAGAGGTTTTAGGTCTTTCTCTGTGGCAGCACCTACTCTTTGGAACACGTTGCCAATCAATATTAGACATGCATCATCTGTTGCTACTTTTAAAAAGCTACTGAAGACTTTTTTTTATTCGAAAGCTTTTAACACCTTGGGTTGATTGGGTGATCCTGTTTTTATCCTGTTTTATATCTTTTTATGTCTGATTTTATTTTTGTTTTTATTTCATGTTTTTAATTGACTGTTGTCATTTTATTGTATTTTTAATTTTTATTTTTTGTTAAGCACTTTGGGCAACATTGTTTGCATTTAAAGTGCTATATAAATAATATTTGATGATGATGATTTACTGATGGCATTGGCCTACTACTTCAAGTTTGCAACCAACACAATCCTGAGAACCTGAACGAACACACACACACACGCACACGCACACGCGCACGCACACACACACACACACACACACACACACACACACACACACACACAATTGCAACATTACACATTAGAGTCCAACATAGGCCTAAGGCTGTAACAGTAGTTTTGCTTTGTTGAGAGGGAAGAGGCAAGAAGTGCATCTTCTATACTTGCAGTGTTTTATAAGCTTCAGCTTAAACTCAAAATATGTGATGAAGTTTTGTTTCATATCAGACAAATATCAGTCATTATGTTGTTTATTCATAAACGTTTTGAGGTTTGTAAAGGCTTGTCCTTCTTGTTTCATGAGAGACAGATCAGAGGTCAGTCAATAAGGGCCCTTTGGTGACATAAATGATTACTAATCTCAGTATCATCCATTACTCTCATTCTATTTATTATTAGAAACCTTATGAAAACTGTTACCAGCAATGCTTGTGTGGAAAGGACATTATGAAGAGGTGGTGGTGACGAAGGCCCGAGCACCTGCTTGTCTATTTTAGTATTTTCATGGTCAACTGTTTATAGCCTAACACATCAAATGATGATTTAACAAATAACATCCTCCAGCGTAGACGCTTAACTCAGTGCTCTAATAAAACATGTTTTCATCTAATCAAAAATAATCTGTTCAAAATAAAGTGACTTAAAAAGTCACAAAACCGGCAAGCAAGCATGTAAAATAGTCCAAAAAATTAGCTATGAGAACTTACCAAGCTTTCCTTCTCCGTTGTTGCATAAGAATATTAATTAAACCCTTAAAGATGTTCTGCAGAAAATGACATATCCAAACATTTGACCTCTTCAAGAGAACTGCAGGTCAACAGCCTAGAATGTAAACTACACCACCTCAACTTTGCAGATGTCATGAAGAAATGGTTTGGCAACAATTTATGTGACAAGAATACAAAATTAGAAAAAACTGTATGTACAAGTCAGAACAATGAAAACATATTATTAGTTGCCCCTGGTGTCATACCCACCTGGAAATCTTACCAATCTCCCTGTGGTTCATTGTGTTCAGGACAGAAGCATCGCCAACCCTCTTGCGGATCCACAACTCAATGCCGATGCGAGTGTAGAGAAAGAGCATGGCAGCCAAAGGGAGCAGGAAAAGAGCCACCATAATGAAGGTGGTGTACACCTGCCTGTACGTCAGTGAACTCCAGCTCTCCTGACAGCAGACATGGTAGTGGTCGTACAGAAAGTCATACTTCACCTGGAGAAAGTGAAGAAGAAAAGCTCTTAGATCTGCGAGACAGATCCGGTAGCTCAGACTAGCAAGTGGGAGTAATGAGATTTTTTGGTGACATGCATGATGGATTTTTGATGGAGTAGTCTGACTCATAAGAGATCTGCAGATGTGACCCGCAATGCTATCAAATAAGCTGTATCCTTTTATTCAGCTCTATGACAGTGAAACCTTTAGTGTTCTGTCCAAACTAGCCCAGCTGGCTTGATGCAGTTTTGACTACAAGAACCCACTTGAGCCCGAAATGCAATTTTCTGTTTATAGCAGCTCCACTCAGATAGTGAGTTTTTTCTGGAGTTATATTGAATTTCTCCTAATGGACTTATCTAAGGGCTGTGAAACTTCTGTCACAGTTTTTTAACCTATATATTCAGTATGTTTTGGTGCAGATAAAGGTGTGCAATTCAGCATGAGGATTACCCCGAGGAGATTAAGTTCTCCTGCTAATGTAACTGAGCAGCAATCTTTAGCATGAAGTTCGAACAAATAAATTTGTCTTAAAATCTGAGGCCATAGTTCTCTACTGAGAGGGACAGTGGTCTACGTTCAGATGCATTTCTGCTAGGTGGATTAGAGGAGTATCTGCAATGGTTTGTTAAACTGAGCTGAAAGGCAAAACTGCCACTTTATTGGTCAAACACCTCCCCTAACACAGGTGTCATGAGCAAAATTGGGCTCACATTTCCCAAGATGGGGGCCAGTCAAGGATTACCAAAATAACTCATGAACCACTTGATAGATTTAAATGGTAATCGCATAAAGTCTTTTTTGGATGTGCATCTACAACTGATCAACTTTTGCAGTTGATTCAATACCCACCACAGCTAATTAGTGTTAGGAAAACCAAAAATGGCTGCAAGTCTATTTTACAGATATTTAGGTAACATTAGGAGGTGAAAAAGCTCTGAGCTCAGTGTTATCTTCAAGATTTGTCCAAAAAGGCCATTACTCCATCATTTCTCACCATAAAATGATTCTGGTTTGGAAAACATGGCGAGTCGGCAACTTAGTTCAAATGTTTGGGAGCATTTTACAAAGAAAAAAGAGAAGAACAGTGCAAAATCTGCAAAGTGAAACTCTCCTTTCACGGGAGTACGTCGGCCATGCACGAACACCTTAAAAGGAAGCACGTCTTGGCGGAGAACGAAGAGGGACCGTCGCCTCTGTAAGTGAATTACCTCTTGTTAGCGCAGCTGCTAACATGCTAACATCAGCTGTAGCAACAACAGGGGTGATGACGGTGTCATTACCTTTAGCTCACCATGACACGCATTTGCTCTAATGTTATAAACGCTAATTATTTATTGTGTCCCGCTACGTTACAGTGTTAAAGAGCACTCCTCTTCAATGGACGAGTTTGTTACAAAGCCGGCTAAATCTTTTCTGTGCCATCGGAGTGGATCTTCTCTGCAGCTGGGAACATCTGATCTCAAAAGAGAGGAAGCCTTTCTCCAGAACATGTCGAAATGATAACTTTCCTGACTGAACAAGTGCCTTGTGTAGATTAAATTGACCTTATTTTAGCTGGATACATTTGTGAGCACAAGTCATTTTTGTGGACAATTTACTTTTGGTTTTAGGTGCCTACCTGCATTTGACTGTGTAGCATTTGTGTTTACAGTTTGCAAAGTTCATTAAAAGTTGTTTAATAAGATATCATCTTGTCTTTATTTTTAGATGGCACATACCTGATCACACTTGATGCTAATGATGAGTTTATTAGAAGATAAGAAGAAATTATCTTTTATACAGCACCTCTCAAGATAAAAATCACGAGGTGCTTCACAATAACAAAAAATTAAGAATAAAAAACTAAAGAAATAAAAAAATGTAATTAATATTATTTATAATTTTTGTTTAATTATTAGAGCATCCTGGTGCAATAAGCTATACTTTATGTATGACATGATTAGTCGAATAATCGCCAAAAAAACTGGCGATTAGTCGACTACTAAATTAGTCGTTTGTAAGTAAGTAAATTTTATTTGTAGAGCACTTATCACAGAAAAAGAATCACAAAGTGCTTCACAAAGATCAACAAAACAAAAGATAAAGTCATCATAACATTATCTTAAAACAAAACAACAGAATATCATAAAATCATTCAAAATCAGAAAACAGAAAGTCATAAAATTATAAAAATAATAAAACAAATGAAAGATGATTATAAATACTAGTTAAAAAAATGAATAAAATATAAAAGATTTAAGTAAAAGCAGTTTTAAACAAAAGGGTCTTCAGCTGCTTTCTAAAGGTGTCCAGACTGTCAGTAACACGTAGGGATAAAGGAAGTTCATTCCAAAGTCGGGGTGCAACAGCCTGGAAAGAGCGATCACCTCGACTTTTATATCTGGTCTTTGGAATTTCTAGGAGGTTCTGGTTGGTGGACCTGAGGGCTCGGGTTGGAGCATAAGGCTTTAACAGTTCAGTAACATAAGGAGGAGCTTGGCCATGTAGAGCCCTGAAAGTTCTAGTAAGGATCCTAAATTGAATTCTAAAGTTAATGGGTAACCAGTGCAGAGACATCAGAATAGGAGAGATGTGAGCTCTTCTGTTTGCTCCAGTTAGGAGCCTCGCTGCAGAATTCTGGACCAACTGAAGGCGGTCATGGGCTTTTTTGTTAAAACATGTGAAAAGGGTGTTACAGTAATCTAGACGGGAGGAGATAAAGGCATGGAGAACCATTTCAAGCTCATGTTTTGACACCAACCTTCGCAGTTTGGAGATATTTCTCCAATTATTAATCTAATTAATCTCTTTTTTAATCTCACCTACTAATGGCTGAGAAAATCCCTCATTTTGATGTATTTTTATTTAAATTCATTACATTATTGTGGCAGACAAAAAAATTATATATAACAAAAAACTGGCTTTATAAAGTCATTTATTGTTTAACAGACTTCTAAACTGTCCTTTTACATCACCAAGGTGGAATAATACTGTGCTCTTTTGTCAGTCTCGAATAATTAAAAATTAAAACTAAAACATCAGGTCCATATAGAATAATCTAAGTTAACACATCAAGGAACACTTTTTTCGAGCAATGCAAATAGTGATCACAGAACCTGTTACTAAAACATTAATCTAAAATTAAAATAGACCTGTAGATTACAGTGCTGTAAATTAGCATATCAAATCTGACAGTTTATCACAAAATAAAATGCTGAAAAAGCATTAAGCACTCACTCTCTCACTTCTGACATGTGGCATGGCATGATAGGTAAATATAAATATCATTACATAAAATAAATAAAAAAAAATTAAAATTAAAAATCCCAACAGGTAGGCTAGAAAAATCCCAGTAAAGTTATAGATTAAAATGAGATTAATGTGATTTAAAAAATAGTGCACTAAATGTGGCTGTAATTAATTAATCTCAATTAATGCGATAATTTGACACCCCTAAATTAAATACAACATATAGACAAATTTTGCCTGGAATAAAGTTTCCACATTCACAACATTTCTGTTATCAAACAATTTAGCTGTTTTGAACTATTTTAGTCTCCTCTGAGCTGAATGACTTCTTTGACATCCACCTACTGAGTGGTATTTCCTGAGCAGTCTTAGCTGAGGAATACTATAGAAAGCCACTTTGTAATGGGTTGTTGTGAAGCACACTTACCTCAAGCTGCTGCACAAATAGCATTGGTGAACCCACTATCACAGAGGCAATCCATACAAGCCCTGCAGGATGCAGACACGTGTCAGGAAAAAAGTGCTTCAGCAGGTAAAACTCAAGCTTTTAGTTCATCCAGTAAATATTTCTTCTTAAAATACTGAAGCCGTTGAGAAAATCCACGGTTGACTTTTGTGTGATTAGTGCAACCAGTTATCATTTCAGCTGTTTTTTTCTGCCAGTAAGTTTATTGCACATTTGATCTTTGTTCCAGCAGAAGAAAACCACAAGACGTAGCTTACATGAGTAAGTGTTGCATGACTCAAGGGTTCAGCTACATGTTTTATTTACAGTTACAGTTTTTACAGTTAGAAAAAGAAGAAGAATCATAAAAGGTTGATTCCAATTCAAAACGGTCTATTTTATTTTTGCTTGATCCTACAATCACTCATGTCCCTTTGCTAAAGGTGAGACACGTAACACAGCACATGGTAAATGGTAAATGGGCTGTATTTGTATAGCGCCTTCTTAGGGTTCTACAACCCCCCAAGGCGCTTCACAACACAATCAACTCAATTCACCCATTCACACGCTGGTGGGGATGAGCTACGATGTAGCCACAGCTGCCCTGGGGCGCACTGACAGAGGCGAGGCTGCCGAGCACTGGCGCCACCAGTCCCTCCGACCACCACCAGCAGGCAAGTCGGGTTAAGTGTCTTGCCCAAGGACACACAGCAGCATTCTCTGGCCGGAGCCGGGATTGAACCTGCAACCTTCCGATTACTGGACAACCTGCTCTACCTCCTGAGCTACTGCTGCCCAGATTATATCAAATGAGCTCAACGTGTTAAAAATTGCATTCTTATGGACTAAAGAGGAACTAAATATGTACCATTTTGTGTTTTTAGTTCCTTAAACCCCATGTAAAACATTAATACACTCTTGGACACATACCTAACATCTTGTATGCTCTTTTAGACGAGTACTGGCGTCTCATTTTCAGAGGAAAGACTATGCCTTGGTACCTCTCAATGGCGATGCAGGTCATTGTGAGGATGCCTGTGACTATGGCCGTGGTCTGTACAAAGGGAACAGTCTTGCAAACTAGAACCCCTGCAAAAAAGCAAAAGAATGTCATAATGAGGCCCTGAAACGAGATATAATAACAACAATCACTGTTCTTTTAAATTCCATTATCCCAATTAGAAAAACACCAAAAGTTATGTTCAGTTTGATCTCAGCCGCAGGATTATTTTTAGACCTAAACGCCATTAATCTGGTGAGTCAGACTCATTTTCCAGTTCTAACTCAGGTTGCTCTTCTTTGGAACAAAATTCTTAAATGGCCTTGTAGTTTCAAGTCTTGGAAGTTCTCTTTGGCAGTGACAGCACTGAAGTTGAAAAGCTGAGGATCCCCCAAAGTTGAAGCATAACAGACTCTTTAAAACAGCAGAGTTGTAACCCAGAAAAGACCTGACCAATGAGAACTGCTATGGTGAGTTGGCTGAATTCAGAGATGTTCCACTTTAATTAACATAAACAGTAGCATGGTGTCTAAACTCTTTAGAAGAGTGAAAGAGAGGAACAGTCCTGGGCCAGATAACATTGGAGGCAAACTTCTTAAGAACTGTGCTGAACAGCTGGCTGGCATCTTCTCCTTTATCTTTAACATGTCTCTCCAAATTCACACAGTGCCCAGGATCTGGAAAAATTCTGTGATTATACCTGTGCCCAAGTGTAAATCTCCAAAGTTGCATAACGACCTTTGTCCGGTTGCTCTGACCTCACTGGTTATGAAGTCCTTTGAGAAGATCATAAAATCTGAGCTCTTGAGAGCAACTCAAAGCAGTCTGGACCCTTTACAGTTTGCTTATAGAGCTGGTAGGGGTGTTGATGACGCTGTCAATACCCTACTTAACCTGGTGTTAACTCATTTGGATGGGGCAAAACATTTTATTTGCTTGCTTTTTATTGACTTTTCCTCTGCTTTTAACTGTATCCAGCCACATGTTTTAGCTGCTCGTCTTCTGAACAGCCATCACAATAACCAGGGCTTAGTTTGCTGGTTGATGGATTTCTTAACAAACAGACCCCAGAGGGTAAGGGTTAATGGTGTTTTCTCAGATGTACTTTTATCTTCCACCGGATCCCCCCAGGGCTGTGTACTTTCTCCACTTTTGTTTATTTTATACACAAATGAGTGTGGGAGTAATAGGGAGGGTAGACACATCATAAAGGTTGCTGATGACTCTGTAATTGTGTCTCTGCTTGATGGCCAGGACTCCGATCATGGCCCTGTGGTGGAGGATTTTATTGACTGGTGTGAGCATTCATCCCTACAGGTTAATGTTTCAAAAACTAAAGAAATGTTAATTGATTTTAGGAAGAAGCCTCCACCATGTCCCCCAGTTTTAATCCATGGACAGGCTGTTGAAATTGTACAACATTATAAATATCTTTGTACAATTATTGACAGTCACTTGACCTTTGAGGCTAACACAGATGCAGTCTGTGCTAAGGCTCACCAGCGTTTGTATTTATTTCGGAAATTGAGAAGTTTTAATGTGGACACCTCTTTTATGAAAATGTTTTATTCTTGTTTTATTGAGTCAGTTTTGACCTTCTCTTTTATTTGCTGGTTTGAGTCTCTCACCCGTAAAGATAAACACAGAGTTAACAACATCGTCAAGATGTGCAGTAAAATCATAGGAAGTAGTCTTGTAGAACTCTCTCAGCTCTACAGATCAAGGGTTACAAGAAAGGCTAAAGCTATCACTGATGACCCAAATCACCCTCTGTACTGTAAGTACACATTGCTGCCATCAGCTCGTAGATACAGGGCTATAAAATGCAACACGAAAAGGTATAAAAGTTAATTCGTCCCTGTTAGTGTTAGCATTATTAACAATGTGATTTGATCGAGCTTGACTGAGACTGTTGGGTTTGTTGTCTGTACCCTGCTCGTATGATGGTTGTTGTGGGAATGTTGTTGTTATGTAGTCTCTCTGTGATTATTGTTTTTGCTGGCTGTAAGATGAATTGCCCTTTGGGGATAATAAAGTTTTTATCTATCTATCTATCTATCTATC
>SSNS01000359.1:443556-470851 GCA_006937985.1 Aphyosemion australe
TATCTATCTTTCTATCTATCTATCTATCTATCTATCTATCTATCTATCTATCTATCTATCTATCTATCTATCTATCTATCTATCTATCGTCTGTCTGTCTGTCTGTCTGTCTGTCTGTCTGTCTCAATAGATTGTCTTCATTTGGTATCTCAAGCACACCCCTAGCCTGGTTCCAGTCTTATCTCATCGGTCACACCCAGTTCATCCGACTTAAGTCATTCAGTTCCCAGCCTTCCTGTTACCTGTGGCGTGCCCCAGGGCTCCGTCCTGGGGCCCCTTCTCTTTATCACCTACATCCTCCCCCTTGGTAATATCTTTCGTAAGTTTAACATTAATTTCCATTGTTTTGCAGATGACACCCAGCTCTACCTCTCGAGCAAACCTGACTCAACTCTTCCTCCACCATCACTTAGTAATTGCCTATCTAAAGTCAAATCCTGGTTCTCCTAAAATTTTCTCAAACTTGATGATAAAACCAAAATTCTGCTTTTTGGCACCATAGCCACGCTATCAAAGATTCACAAATTCTCCCTTACAATTGACAACTCTGTTGTGTCCCCCTCCCCCCAGGTTAAGAGTCTGGGTGTCATCCTCGACGAATCCTTATCAGTTAAAGCTCATTTAATAATGTCACCCGATCTGCATATTTCCATCTTTGCAACATTAACTGTCTGTGTCCCTCCCCGTCTGCTCATGCCGCTTCCATCCTGGTTCAGTCTTGTCATCTCTCGTATTGATTACTGTAATTCTCTCCTCTAAGGTCTTCCGCAGAAATCACTCTATAAGCTTCAACTGGTTCAGAATTCAGCAGCCTGCATCATCACTCAAACCCCCTCCATCCATCACATCACCTCTGTCCTTCAAGAACCCCACTGGTTACCTGTTAAGTTCAGAATAATTTTCAAACTCCTTTTTTACATTCCACACCATCCACAATCTTGTTCCTCCTGATTTGTGTGACATTGTCAACATTGCTGCCTCCTCCCATTCCCTTCGATCTTCCTCATCGATCCATCTCGCTGTGCCCTCCTCGTCAATATGGGAGGTAGAGCTTTTGCCTGTTCTGCCCCTAAACTCTGGAACTCATTGCCACCTGACATCCGTAACACTGACTCTCCCCCTTTTTAAATCCAGGCTAAGAACTCATCTGTTTAGGGCAGCTTATTCATTGTTACACTGTTGTTTATCACTCTGTTGTTTCTACCTACTGTCCTATTGTGGTTGCTTTTACTAGTTAACTGCTTATTTTTTACTGTTTCTTTTATCTATTGTTTTATTGTGTTTCTTTTGTCGAAAAGCGACCTTGGGTGTCGAAAGGTGCTAACATTTATTATTATAACATTAGAATAATATTAATTATATAATAATAATAATTATTATTATTATAACATGTATTATTATTATTAGTCCTGCTAAGTCACCTTGGTCCTGCATGTTTAAAAATTCATTTTCCAACACATTTAGTTGTGATCTGATGAAGTATTCTTTGCTTAAACTCTGTATGGTTAAAAAAGGGCGGGAGACGAACAGAAGACCTCTAAAAGACCCTGGTTCCTGTAACAGGTTTCTGTGAACATTTTTCTTTTTATCATGTGTCTCTCTTTAAAGCCATACTATATGCAACTTTTTTATATTTTTAAATCATTTTCTTGAGCCTGCTAAAATTACCCTTTACCGGGCTAATGAAATGTCACTCAGACCTCCACCGCCCTCTGTGGCCAGAATACCACACTTGCAACTTCAGAGTGCTGGTCCGTTCTCTGTTGGGTTTCGTAAAAAAGGAACTGACATGGTGCTTCAGTCTGCTTCCAGCATGTTTCCTGCATGTTTTAGATCATGAGCACAGCTGATTTGTTTGATTTAGTGATGAACCGCTCCTGTAGACACTAATGAAGGCTGAGGAGACATTTCAGCAGTTAGATTAAGGTGTTAAAAAGATGAACGCACAGCGAGGAGATAAGTTCTAATAAACAGACACTAGGGGGTGCTAAAAGCAAACCCAAACTGCATAGTATCCCTTTAATATTAGTAAAAGCTAAAAAAGATGGTTTCAGGGCTTTTTTGGGGGGGGGCACGGTTTGTTATTAATTTAATATCGTTACGTTATTGCCTACCTTGTTTGTTTTCATTTGTTTATTCTTGATTTGTACATTTCAAATAATAACAAATTAAGTCATAAATAAAATATATTGTAAATTTCAATATAATCACTGTAGATAAGAGTTGTCAATAGATCAGTAAAGGTTAGGGATTATGTGTTTCTTTCTCTCCTTCTCAAATATCAAACAGCGTTAAGAGTCAATCATCTGCCAGGTTGCATTGCATCTTCTGTTCCCTGAGCATGTCCTTTTTTCCTTCCCTATCAGCCTTGGGGAGACACCAGGTCTTGTTTTTCATTTTGATGTATTGATTCTTGCTGTGGATTGAAGGTTTCTCTAAGGGTTCTTGCCTGAGGGGATCACCTGCGTGTTTTCAGTACAAAAGGGATCCGTCCCTGTCCAATCACATCCTATCATGCAGTTGCGATTGTTTGCTGCATATATTAGCCTCTGTTTATACTCATGCACCTGACTAATTCCTGCAACATAATATTTCATTAGCATGAATCTTTATTTTTCTATTTTTAAATGAGTATAAAGTAGCATTTCCGTTTAAAAGAGACCCTTAATGACTCATTTGGATTCTGCCAGTTCAGTCTATAACGCACAGATTATTATTCCCATCAAGACATCACGCTATGGGTCTAATAAGTGACTTAATGCAATTAGAAACTCACCACCGAACCACTCTGAAGAAATATTCTGCAACAAAGTGAAAGGGATGCAGAAGAAAGTGATGAGCAGGTCGCTGACCGCCAGGGAGCAGATGAAAATATCCGTGGCCGTCTGAATCGCTCGCTTCTTCACCACTATGTAGATGACCAGACTGTTTCCGGCCAGAGCCAGCACGAAGATCACCACGTACATGATCACGAACGTGGTCTTGGCGCTGTAGGGCAACTCCGGGATGTAGACGAGCGGCTGGATGTTGTAGGTGCTGATAAACTCCTGGCGGCTCAGGTTGTAGTATTGGAGCATCTCCTGCAGCACTTCTGGAGTTATTTTGGAGGCACCCTGTCCCGAGTCTGTGGAGGATGCCGCCATCCTCAACAACGCATCGGGGTTTAAAAAGTCATCAACTCCGAAAAGAAGCGGAGAAGTGGAGCGGATTCAGGGAGCTGCGACATCCGGAACCTGCAGATGCGTCTGGATGTTGAGCTGACTCTTTAACCTGGAAGATCCAGATGTTGCTGCGCTCTCTCTCTCTCTCTCTCTCTCTCTCTCTCTCTCTCTCTCTCTCTCTCTCTCTCTCTCTCTCTCTGACGTGTAGGTGTGCACGCACGATGTGATGGGGTGGTCTTGAGGGAGAAAAGGAAATATTTGGAATGAGAAAACACGTTCGTTTCCAACATGTACATTTGAAAAGTAAATAAAACAATCAAAAGCAACATTTATGAGGCTTCAATAAGTTCTACATTAGGGAATTATTAACCTACCTGTTCAAGTGTTTAGAATAAAATCTACACGTTTGTAGGTAAATTTAAATATTTAGAGTGATATAGATGTATAAAATTACACAAAAAAGTTGAAATTAAAAAATAAAGGCAACATTTATAAATTAAAAATAAGATATTTAGGAGAACATGATAACTTTGTGCAGAAATGCTTTAGCTGGGTTTAAATCCTGCAACCTTCTTGCTGCCATCATCCACCCTCCCTACATGTTAAAGGCAGGGTACGTAAGATGAAATTGACACCACTGTGTGCTCGAAGCTAGTGACTGGGCTCGTTCTCGTTGACTGACAGCTCCCCCTTGTGGAAACGAAGCGCTATTGGTCAACGCGGTAGGCTCGCGTAAATGATTCGTTTAGCTCTAGAGGCCAGGGGAGGGACTTAGGAGAAAAATAAAATAAGAAAGATTACTGACTTTTTCTCATCTGAATCATCAAGTTTATCAAATAAAATGATCAATACATATCAAGTTTTAAACTACCACATTTACATTTGGGTTTCAACAATTAGGTGTACTTTTTCAATTGAAACACTTTGAAATTATTATTTATTTAGATGACTGTATCTGTTCTATTCATGCTTTTGCATGACCCTGTCACCCTGCACTGTGCAAAGACCTAGAACGTCCTACAGATGTGGTCGAGACCGATGGACTCAATATAGACATGGTCTGCACGTCCATGCGACGTTGAATGTTTGCAGGGTTCCATCACCACCAGTGTGTGAATGGGGAAATTACTGTTGAGTGTTGGAAGGCACTATACAAAAACAGGCCATTTATCATTTACTTTTTTTGTGCAGGGAGTGTGGGGCTTGGACACCTCATTAAAATATTCAAATGAACACAAAAACAACACAAAGGGTGTGCAAAGACCTAGTAAGGACGCCCTATAGACGTGGTCTGGACAGACTAACCCAGGGGTCGGGAACATGTGGCTCTGGAGCCGCATGCGGCTCTTTTAGCGACCCCTAGTGGCTCCCTGGAGCTTCTTCACAAATGTCCCCACAAGAGTATGAAAATGGATGGGGGATATATTTTTTGTTTTATTATCGTTTCTGTAGGAGGACAAACATTCTTAACGTTTTCCAATGCTGTAAAAATGCACATAATAAATATTAAATTTTAACATTTCTGTCAACGAAAATTTGCGTCATAGCCTGCGACACACGTTTCAGTGCGGCGCTCATATGGCGGCGCCGTGCCAGGCAGATGGATGTAAACAAACCTGCGGGTGTGTCAGGGCCATGATGGATCCCAAAGGGAAAAAGAGAAAGATAGCTGATGAGAACAGAGGATTCAAGGAAGAATGGACCCAATTATTTGCTTTCATTGTCGACGCGGAAGGATTACCTGGAAAAACTTCAACTTTTCACCGCTGTTGCTCGGACAAGGACCAATCAGCGGAGGTTTCACTGACTGACCAATGAGGGGACAGGATGCTTCTCAGTACATCTCCGGGTAAACATGGAGGAAAAGTTAATATTTGCCGTGTCTGATGTCCCAGAGCTTTACAAGACTTCACTCAACTCTAGCAAAACCTTGTGAGACTTCACATCTACCGCTGTTTCAACTCTGAACTGCTTTAATAACCCAAAATTCCCTCCAGTCTGACGGCCAATCAAAACAACGGAAGACTCGCTATTCACCCTGCTGGAAGGAACAGAGGCGCCGCTGGCTTTTGCTGCTGCCGCATGTCGCCTCCCGTGTGTCAGGTTATAAAAGTAGATTTAAGAAGTGGATTACATCTCCAAACTCCACTACTGCTGCAAGTTTTGTCGCAACCAGAGAGATAAAAGCAGGGAAAACTGTTCACGGATGGTGATTACATGAAGGATTCATTCATCAGCACCTATTTCAGAGTTCAAAAACAAAACCGAGATAATCCAGAAAATTAAAGACATTCCTCTCTCCACAAAGACAAGGACCATTAAAACGACAGGCGACATCACCAATCAGCAAATCAAAGACATTAATTCAGCTCCAGCGTCCTCAACTACCTGTGATGATGTGATGTGATCGATATCAGACAGACAGCGCTGTTATGCAGGTATGTGAGCTGTGATGGGCCGCAAGAAGAAATGACCAAATTAATACCACTNGATTAATATTGTAATGGAAGTTAAAACGTAAAGCACCAAATATTTACAGCAGAGTCACGTGGTGTGTTGTTCTCTCCAGGATGCTGCAGGAAATAAACATTTAATCATGAATGCTCATTAAGTATTTGTAGCCTACTTAGTCATTTTGATAATAGGCTAATATAGCTAATATACACTTACAACCTGTGTTGCCTTCATATAAGGCTTATAGAAGGCTTTTCATTTTTTGCGGCTCCAGACAGATTTGTTTTTTGTTTTTTTGGTCCAATATGGCTCTTTGAACATTTTGGGTTGCCGACCCCTGGACTAACCCAATATAGACATAATCTGCACGTCCAGTGACTGCATGTTTGCAGGGACCTGGTGACAGCAATAAAATTGACCCGCACACTCATTTTCTGATAATAAAATATTGATAAGTAAATGTTACAAAGACGATTATATTTGGGATAACTTTTAGGAGAATTTTGTGAATTTATTATAAAGAAATTGCCGTAATGGAATGCCATCTATTCCTGTCAGACTGCTGTCTTTGACATGATAAACAATTGAAACAAAAGAAAAGGGAACAAATTTGTTTGTTTGAAACAAACATTTTTGTGGCCTGAGATAATTGGTTCTTTCCTGTGGTTTTATTTTACGTGCAAATATCAAACTTATCTTTTGAACTTGATTTTTTGTGCTTGACTGATTTATAAGGTGAATGGCTTGAGAAAAATACATCTTTCATCTGAAATAAGTTTTTTATCCCACAGAATCTCTAAGTGGGCATTTACAGTTTTTTTCAATTGCTAAAACGCGTTTGTCAAAACTGTACGTTTCTTTCAAAACTGCAAACACAAAACCCCAAACATCACACACAAATTGCTAAACCCTGGCATCCCTTTGCAAAACAACTCTGCCATCAAATCTTGTAACATGTTAACAAAATGGAACACGTGTTTTCATTTGGTAAACACAGCCATATTTTCACATGACACACACATACCATTCATTGAATAAACACAAGTAGCATTTAGCAGAACACTACCAAGCATGGATAGAACACTGAAGAGCAAAACTGAAAACACAATTAGAGAAATGGAAAACACTAAATCTATTACAATGCCCACTTCTCTCATAGACAAACATTAGACACACAAATTTAGAGACAAAACACTTTATTTTTAACACCCCCACCCCCCTCCCATTCAAGCATATTCATGGGGCATCATGCCTCCGGTCTCTGTCTGGCCAGAGGGCCTCGTCAACATCACAGGCGATGTCCTCCTCCTCTTTCTCCTCCTCCTCCTCCCCTTCCCTGTCCTCCTCCCCATCCTCCTCCTCTTTCTCCTCCTCTTCCTCCTCCCCTTCCCCGTCCTCCTCCCCATCCTCCTCCTCTTTCTCCTCCCCTTCCCCATCCTCCTCCTCCTCCCCGTCCTCCTCCTCTTTCTCCTCCTCCTCCTCCTCCTCCTCCTCCTCCTCTTTCTCCTCCCCTTCCTCGTCCTCCTCTTCCTCTTCCTCTTCCCAGTCCTCCTCCTCCTCTTCCTCCTCCTCTTTCTCCTCCTCCTCTTCCTCTTCCCCGTCCTCCTCCTCCTTCTCTTTCTCCTCCTCCCCTACCCCGTCCTCCTACTCCCATACATACCCCTCTCCTTCTCTGTTGTCTGTTGTCTCTGTTCTCCATTGCTCATCAAACACAACAGAGCGTCAAGCCTCCTTTCATGCTGCAGTCCCTGATCACAAATTGCTCGCCAGACCCGAAAGTTTAGAGATTTGAATATTTGTGTGTTGTTGATTGAAGCTTTGAGGATTTATGTGAGAAGTGTGTGTAAACCTGATAATTGTGTGCTGTGTTTTGACAGCAAGGTAATATGAAATTGACATCAGAGTGTAAAGGAGGAAAATCAGAGTTCTAATATGATATGGATATCTTGAGTAGTGATAAATTGAGTCAAGCGATTGGGAACAGAAGTAGAGGTTGTGAAAATTGTGCCTCAATTTTGCTTTTTGAGTTTTAGCAATCGAAAAAAACTGTAACAAAAATATATATATTAAAAAGATAAAATTGTCAGGAAATGGATGTTTCACATGAAGCTGTAATTTCATGTATAAATGATTTATGATCAGCAGAAGGCTCCAGTCTACTTACATCACATGGAACATTATTATAAAAATCCATTTCTCTAAGATGTCAGAATCATTCTTGCATTCAGCTGCATCAATGCCCTCTGCTGCGTTATCAGTTTAGGAGTTTTTAATGGATTTTTATTACATAATTCAGTCCACACATTCTGAGGGACTGTGATGAAGAAAAACATCAGACTGCAGAGAGACAACAATACGGTGCAAATAAACAGCTGATGCTGAACCTTTCTCTTCAGCTGACTGCATGTGTGTAAACTGCTGCTGCCTCCCGTCAATCATCTCAACTAATCATCTACCACCTCATATCAAACCCACCTGTTCCACCAGTCTGAGTGGTTTGTTTTAGTGAAGCACATGTTTTTATTAGAAACGATGCATTGAACAGTACTTGTTAGAAGTAGGTAACATCATTGAGACTGGATGCACTTGATATTCTTTTATTTTTGCTGCCTTTGATGAAGCTTTTTTCTCCCTCTAGACTTGTTTTACTCAGTTTTATTACATAAAAATGCAAAAAATAAATAACTTGTATTTTATATTTCATGAGCCACTGGATGGATTTTGATAACATTCTTCGGAAGTAAATATTATAAATAATAAATGACTGCACTTGTATAGCGTCTTTCAGAGTCAGAGGACTCCAAAGTGCTTTACACTACAGTGTATCATTTATCCATTCACACGTTGGTGATGATGAGCTCCAATGTAGCCACAGCTGCCCTGGGGCACACTGACAGAGGCGAGGCTTCCGAGCACAGGTGCCAATGGTCCCTCCAACCATCACTGCAGGCAAGGTGTGTTAAGTGTCTTGCCCAAGGACACAACAGCAACGATCTCTGCCAGGAGCTGGGATCGAGCCCGCAGCTTTCTGATTACTGGATAACCTGCTCTACCTCCTGAGCTACTGCTGCCCCAAGTGCACCTGTATTTTGGTTAACTTCTGGACTTAATCTAATAAAAAATGGCCACCACAGACAAACAACATCTAAAAACATAATGACTTCAGGGCTGCAAGGTGTTGCAGCTGGTAGCACTTTGGCCTCACCTCAAGACAGTCACTGTAGCCTTTCCATCATCATCATCATGATGCTTTATTCATAAAGCGCTTTCCACCACCCTCAAAGGGGGCCCAGGGCGCTGAACAAGAAAAATAAGAGAAATAAAAAGTGGAAGCAAGTAATAAAAACATTAAAAACAGAAATGAAAACATAGACATTACTGAGAACAATAAAATGCAAATTAGTTTAGATAAAAGAAAATTAAAAGGGTTTTAAAAGGACATTAAAACCAAAAACCCTATCTACTAAGTGGTTTAAAGGAAGTATAACAAAGAGTAAAAACCCAAAACCAAAACATTAGGGGAAAGCCATCCTATAAAAATGAGTTTTCAACCTACTCTTAAAGACTGCCAGTGGTGGGGACTGTTTGATTGTGAGCGGGAGCTGGTTCCAGAGAGAGGGTGCAAG
The DNA here is from genome assembly GCA_006937985.1 of Aphyosemion australe. NCBI lineage: Eukaryota > Metazoa > Chordata > Actinopteri > Cyprinodontiformes > Nothobranchiidae > Aphyosemion > Aphyosemion australe. The sequence continues at coordinate 452,798 of SSNS01000359.1, forward strand.
GACTTGAAAAGCCCGATAAACCACGATTCTTAAATCGGGTGCGATGGACGATAATCAAGTTCTGGTCAGCAGGCCGCAATGACCTTGAGGGAACATGCTTTATTAAGAGCTCCGCTAAGTAGGGGGGAGCACTGCCTTGGAAAAAATTAAACACAAAAAGCAGAATTTTGAACTGTGCCTGGTAGGAAACTGGTAGCCAGTGAAGGGAGGCCAGCACGGAAGAAATGTGCTGTGGAGTTAGCATGTTCTCTCCATGCATGTGGGTTTCTTCTGGCTTCCTCCCACAGGTCAAAAACATGAATGCTAAATTAATGGGTGACTAAATTGTCCCTATGTGTGTGTGAATGGTTGTCTGTCACGTGTCCTGATGGACCGGCGACCTGTCCAGGGTGTCCCCCACCTCTCACCCAGTGACGTCTAGAGAGGCACCAGCTCTCCACGACCCTCTGGGCAAGCTATTTGGGAAATGAAAGAATGAATGAGATAATTTGTACAAGCTGGAAGCTGAGGGTCTCATTTTCAGCACACACGTTAAGCAGTATTTGATCGTGCTAGAGCTTTGATCCAAACGTTTCTATTACCTGTTGGTTATGGTTGACATAAAAATGGCTTAAGTTCAAAATCCAGAGCTTTAATTTAATCTGCATCTAAAATCAGTTCCATCTTTGGGACATCGTTGTGTCCTTAGGCAGGACACTTCACCCTCCTTGCCAGCTGATGGTGGTCGGACGGGCTGGAAGTGCTCGTGTTCAGCAGCCTTGCTTCTGTCAGTGTGAGCAGCTGTGGGTATGATGTAGCTCATCACCATCAGCGTGTGAATGACTGTAAAGTGCCTTGGGGGGTTATAGAACTCTAAAAGGCAATCCATTTACCATCCTGACACTTCTACACACTCAAAAAAATGCATGCACACTTGTAACATAGTTTTTTAGTGTTTCTTTTTCATTCAGTTGTCCTTGATAGCCAGCCTTTGAGAATCTAAAATGTTTATTTAATCAGTTTCTATTAGAACGTCACAGCAAAATCATAAAAATGATGTCATGTGTTTTTCTTTTTGCCCATTTGAGTTCTTTTGTGTCATTGTTTGAACAAGATAACAAGAAAATACCTTTAGAACTTCTCAGCATTAGCGAAATCAAAACCTGCTGCTGCAAAGACATAAAGTGACCCTGACACAACATAAATAAAATAACAGCACAGTGCAGGTTAAACTTATTATTCAGAAGTTTTTAAACCATTTAGAGTATAGATGTTTCAAAAACAAAATTCCTCCCATTTAATGCATCTAGAGAAAAAGTAATCATAATATTTTGACAACTTAATTAAAAAAAGAACAACAATAATAATAATAAATAATAATAATAATAATAATAATAATAATAATTTAATGCCCTCCAGCCTTCCACCACAATACCAGACACATTTAGTTACTAAACTCTATTTCTTAAGGAAAACTTCTAGTTTTATTTTTTAAACAATTACATCTTGTAGCTTCGACCCTTCAGGGCAAAAAGTGATCTTTCTACATTTCTCCTTGTGTGGGTGTCATCTATGTGCTAATGATGCTTTTCACAGAAACATGAAAGCTCGCCTTAAAAATAATCATTTAATGAATTTTATTTTAAAAAGCCAGATGCACACCACGAGACATTTAATTAAAAATACAAATCAAGAAACAACAACATTCAGTGTGAGTCGACTTATTTGAATTTACAAAGTTCAATGTTGATGACACGAGTCTGGGACATGATGTTATTTTCAAAGCCTCTTATTCTGTTGACAGACCCTTCTTTGAGGGTTAATTCAAATGTTTTTTTTTTTCATAACAAACAAAAATAATTTTCTTGGAAGCTTCAGCTGCACAATTTTCTGCCTCTGTACCAAGTATATGAAATAACATATAACATTCAGGTGTTTTTGGCTGCTGTAAACAACACATCTTCATCAGCAATTATATAATTTACTTTACTTCATTTACTTATTTTCACTTATGCAGATGCTGAACCACAGTTAAGAGGGAGCTAAGCCAGAAAGTGTTTGATTAGTCTCCCAACCCTCACCTGTGATCATGGGTATAGTGACCAAAATAACTAGACAACACATACAAGCAGCCAAAATGAGTTTCTTCTGCACAGTGGCCAGACTCAGAGACAGGATAAGGAGTTCAGACCTCTGTTGCTCCTCCATGTTGAGAGGACCCAGCTGAGCTGGTTTGGGCATTTGGTCAGCCTCCTGGAAACCTCCTTGGGGAGGTTTTTGGACATGTCCTGTTGACAGGAGGCTGAGGACACGCTGGAGAGATGATATCTCTAGACTGGCCTAGGAACACCTTGGGGTCTGCTGCTGCTCCCTAAATAAATCCATGGCAATTAAAGGGACACTTTGCAACTTTTTAATATTTTTAAATAATTTTCTTGAGCCAGTATGTGCTAAAATGACCCTTTACAGGTGTAATGAAAGGCCACCCAGCCCCTGTTGCCCCTGTGGCCAGAATATTCCACTTGCAACTTCACAGTTGCCGGTCCGGTCTGTTGGGAAAAATTCAGCTTGACCTACCTGGCTCTGCAGTCTGGCTTGAGCACGTTTCCTGCATGTTTTAGATCATGAACACAGCTGATTTGTTTGATTTAGTGATGAATAACTCCTGTAGATGCTAATAAAGGCTGGGAGACATTTCAGCTGTTAGATTAAGGTGTTAAAAAAACAAACGTGCAGGGAGGAGAGATAAGTTTTACTTTCGGTTTTGCCAACGAACACTAGGGGGTGCTAAAAACAAGCCAAAACTGACTAGTGTCCCTTTAAGTATAAGGCGTGAGGATGTCAGGATGTGCTCCTGCAGCCTCTTGTGTCTACTGTGTCTCATCTCCCCTCGTCAAGTGTCGATGTGATTCACTTGCCTCTCGTTACCGTACCCACCTGTTCCCCTGACTATCCTCATGTATTTATCTGTTTGTGCTTGTCTGTGTCATATCCTCGTCTTGTCTTCCTGTCATCCTATACATGCCACTATTCAGTTAAATCAGTTCCTTTTTACCTGCAAACCTGCTTCTTGTGCTTGCGCTCTTGCATTTAGGTCTGAACAACTCCACATGATGGAGGAAATGGAAAAATCACACATTTCATTAGCAACCTAAGAACAATATGACCAAATATTTTAGCGTTATTGCTATGATAGATTATTATGGACTGCAACAGAGAAACATTAAGGGCACAGCTGTTGTGTTACCATGCTGTCACCATACCTAGAAAAAAGATTTGCAGAGTCAGAAGACCTCCCATCTGAAAAAAACTGTACACAGAACTGAAAAAAGGCCAATTTTCCCAATGTGAAAAACCAAACATTTACTTTTAACAACATAAATGAAGACAGGATGCAACTTTAGAAATAATCGATCTTAGATGTAAAGACTTTCACATGATTCCAACCTGTGGGGAAATCTTTATATTGTAGTCCACAAATGTGGTGAAAAAGCCACAGTCAATGTTTCGTATTGATTTTTAGAAGAAGGGAGCAGCAGACACGAGGATCAGAAACAGACCTTTTCATGAGTAAAAGAAAAGTGCAAACTTGCCTTTTAAACAAGTTTTTAGGTTTTCAACTTTCAAAAAAGATAGAAAAAGAAAATTCCTAAAACAAAGACTTACCAGAGCTGAACTAGAGGGGAAACTCGCCTGCAAAAACAGAATAAAAGAAAAAACAAATAGAAAAAGTTTTCTTACACTTTCAAGGCACGTCGTATATCATCTTGAGGATTTTGCAGCAGCAAACATGGGAGTGAAAGGATCTGTAAATGTTATCCTCTAAACCAAATACTACACCACTGTTGTTGGTCAAAGTCTTAGCAGCAGCAGCAGCTACAGTTCAGATAAGCTAACACTGACAAGGCTGGAACTCTAAACGAGAGGAACTGGCTCCTCAGAGTGAATATGGGTTGATACATCAGGTTGTCATAAAGTTCAACCAAGGTTAAAATAATTATCTAAGAATCAGACAAAACAATTCCTCCTGCCTCTCAAGAACCTTCAAATTTGCATAAATGGAGAAAAAAAAATCCTGTTTTGTCTGGATGCTCAGAGACAGATATGATAAGCAGACTGGTTATATAAGCGCCCATTGTCATTTCTATATGCACTGGAAAGTCCAGAGAGCAAAGCAGCACAAAGGTGTCAATCATGAGGGGAAAGCAGCATTTCATCTGCAGAGCTGATAAGGACATTCAGGCTGTGTCAAAACAGTCTGATTCCATCCTGATGTGGACAGAAGACTGTTTAATTCACTCTAAATGACTGCTTTTGTCATGGTTGGATCCTTTTGTTGGTCTGTAGACAGCTATGGACATGTGAGATTGATGAGTGACATGTTTTACATAGATTTTACATTATTCTACAGTTAATATTCACACTAAAATCAGGCTGCCAATTTATGTGATGCAAATGCGTTAACCCAGATTAAAAACGTCTCCATTTGATTTTTCTAAAAGCTTTTAGGAATATTCCCGTTTTCATATATTAAGTGAAGTATTTGTGATAAACTGTTACCTGAAGCCACCAGTTCAGTTGTGTGTCCTCCAGGGTTAAACTCTTGACTTTATTTATTCCTTTAATCAAACTGAATTAATTCAAAGACATTTAAACAGCAGTGATCTGTGAAGGCCAGATTGGCTGCAGGATCACTAACATTATTTTTTTTGCCCAAAACCAATTGTGCAACTATCCAATCAGGGTACAGGGATGTCACATATTTATCCCTCCTGCATAATGGTGAGAAAGTACATGATATAACTTCTGTTTGGTATTCTGCATTTATTTACTAGCTATAAGAGCTAAATGTATATATTACACATGCATGCAAAAGCATTCTTTTATTCTCAATATTCAACCCTAGTGTTTATATGATTAGTGTTAATGTTTAGTTTAATTTGGGTTTATTGAACGAGGACAGCACAAAAGACAATGTTACATGTAAGGACAATGCAACCGTTGTTTTGTGCTGAGCCAGAGGCTAATTTGCAAACCTAGTCCTTGGTTGGACTTTTAGAGACAATGAAACAACAGCATTTTATAGCATTTATCACAACACACACACACGCACACACACACAGTCCGCATTGGCTGCTCCTCTGGTTGTAGCTTCTGCACTGCTGGCTTTTTCTGGGACAAAGCCATTTAGACATTTGAATGTCGGATTTATAACGGAGAAGTCTATTTATAAGTTAAAATGGCCTGTCTTTGATATAGCTCCTTCCAGAGTCCTAGAACCCCCCAAGGCACTTTACAACAAAATCAGTCATTCACACACACATTCACACCCTGGTGGTGACGAGCTTCATCGTAGCTAAATGAGGACTCCCACACCTTTTCCTGATTGTCTGTGACAGACGTATCCAGGAACATTAATTATCAGACAAATTCTGTAATTGCATTCTGTAAACTGAAGGATACAGAAGGAGCGAACATCATGCACTTCCCTTTACTTTTGAACAGCTGTATAACTTTGATTGGTCCAGGACTTACACCAGTTTGGCAATTAAGTAGTGTAAAAAAAAATAAAAATGCAGCCTAAAATTCAAGTAAAATATCAATGAGAATTATTTTTTCCCCAACAGATGTCTAAATTCCACATGCTGATGGATTTTTACAGAAAGTTAGTTCTGCAAATTATAGTCTATTGCAATCCAACGGGGTTCAAATAAAGGCAGTAAAACCACCAGAGACTGACCGCTCGGCAGGTCCTCAAACACCCCTGGATCATTCACAGAGACAAGCTGCCCAACAGCCAGCTCCCACACCAGGACCCCAAACTGGTCAAGGGTGCAATGGCCGCCACCTACCCTGAGTTCTTCAGGGTGGAGTAGGTGGCGGCCATTGCACCCTTGATCGGTTCTTCAAGTCGTCTCTATTGAGGCTAACGACCCCCAACGATTTATTAGGAGGTATGGAGGAGGGGTATTCATAAGTAGATTCTGCTCGTTGAACAACAATTGACAGCGACAGTTTATAAGCTTGACCATCTCATATTCCAGTCAGAATTGACAAAGCTCCTCGAATGAGAAGCAAAATGTCTTCAAGAAACCAAAGAAGTCCAGTTGCCTTCATTTGAACCCCTTTGGATTACCATGACCTGAATGACTGAGAACCTTCACCAGCATACAGTGTATTGCACTTATCTGTTCACATATGTGTGAAAATATACAAAACAGCATTAGCACACAGGTAACATGTTAAATTGACATACATGTTACAAATCTGAAGGGAGTGTTTTCATTGACAACTCTTTGCAGATAATGCTCCTTTTAACCTCTCAGTGTAATTCATTTAGTTCTGTAAACACTACCAAAAAACTGTTTTATTTTTTCAAACAGTGAACTGTTAGAGTTTGATCAAAGCTTCCACTGGCCTCCAAACTAAATGCGACACCTCAGCCTGTCTGTAGTTAAGATCAGCATAATGAGCACTGCAGGGAACTCCACCTTCGTTCCTGCTTTGGCCCAGAAACATCAGAGCTTAGGGACACATTAGTCCATTTAGTGTCATGTAAGAATAAAAGAAGCTGTTTTAGTGGACCTGAAAACTCGATGCATAATTAACTGCTCTTGATTTGTGAACACCTTCTCAAAGGTACATTTGCCAGGTCAAATGGAGATTTGGGATTATTTGTTATATATTCTCTCTTAGTTATTAAAAAGGAGCAGTGCAGTCTGACGTAGCATTCCCAGCTAAAATCACTGACAAATGTTTAATAAATTAACAAATCAGTGGGAGGTTCTGGGGAAAAAATCTGCTGCAAACTAATTTTGGCCAAAAGTGATTATTGAAATAATGTTTTATCCTGAAGCAGCAGGTTGTTCTGATAACTCTGAGGATTATGATCTGAGCTGGTCGTGGTCTCCATGGAAGCAACAGACCCTTCTAAGAAAAGAAAATGAATGCAAGGCTTTAGAGAAGATGCAAAACAAGAGGCTGCATTTGCAAAAATGACACGAAACAACAAAACAATAAATGTTGTATTCAGTAAATAATTCTGGATTGTTGAATTCTCATTTAAAATGTAAGTTTTGTCATATCTAGATGTAAATACGTGTTTTTTTTCATATAGACTATGTACAAAAACATATTTCTTGCAATTTCATTATTCATAGAGACACAGAATTTTTTTTCCAGCTAATTGGGAAATGTGATTTTATTTTGATTGCTGTGAAATCAAATTTGAACAGATTCATAGAGAAAAAAAACAATAGATATGTAAGAATAAAATAATCTGTAAAACAAACAAAAACAAGCAAACACCAAAACAAAGGACAGAGTATTTTCTATTACACGTCTATACCTGATATTTTATATGTTTTTCAGTGTTAAACATTTTTTATACATAATGTGAGTAAATGATAACAATATGTGAAAATGGATCCCAATAAATAAGGAGTTGGTAATTAAAGCAGCAGACTTTGCACATAAAAGCATTCACAGATTTAAGGACTGAAAGTACCAATTCAGGCTTATCTCTAGACATAAACCAAATTCTTTTGACATTTAATCCTCAGTTAGGAGACTCTACAGTCAGAGATAAAACAATGAAATCCAATTAAACTACATCCTGCATGAAATTGTTTGCTTTGCTGGTTTCAGTCATTTTCCTTTGAGCTTTCCAACAATGAGACAATTACTCTAAACTAGAAGTTCAATTGCATCAGCGCTGGGTGCACAAATCTCTCCTAAAAAGCTGGTTTGGTAGTTAACGAGTTTGTTAGTGCACAGATGCTGTTGTTTAGTTCAGGTTTCTATAGCAACAAAAGCAACACATAGCTTCAAGTACTACAAGACCTGAGCTGGAGTCTTTTTCTGAGGTACCTTAAATCTGTTTCTAAATTTGGACATTTTTTAAAGTAATAGTTCTTTCTGGGAAAAATCAAAAAGGATAATAGTTTTTCCATGAATAATTTATCACTGCTTGAGTGTCATGAGTTGGTCTTTAGATATGTTACTTTTGGGATCAACTTAGGAATGAAGTAAAACAGGCAGCAGTAGCTCAGGAGGTAGAGTGAGTTGTCCAGCAATCGGAGGATTGTAGGATCGATCCCGACAGAGAATGCTGGGAAGGGTGATGGTGGCAGAGGAGTTAAGTGCCCGCCCCGCAATCTGTTGGTGATGGTCGGCGCGACTGGTGGCGCCATTGTTTGGCAGCCTAGGTTTGCATCAGTGTGCCCCAGGGCAGCTGTGGCTACACAGCAAATTCAGCATGCTCAAATTAACACTTCATTGTTTTTTCTTGCTTTAAACACAGTATCACAGTATCACAATTCAGAGGTGACTCTGAAGATGGCGGCAGTGAGTCGCCAAAACCGTCAGTAAAAGGAGTGTGAGAAGGAGACAAGAAGAAGACACACAAGAGCAGCAAAACAGGAAGCAGAAAGTACAATAAAAAATCAGCCATAACAGATCACTGCACAAGAGAAAATCATATAATGGACTGGGACAGAACAAGGATCATAAACACCGAACAAAAATAATACAAAAGATGGATCAAGGAAGCGATTGAAATAAGGAGACGTGGACACACAACCATGAACAGAGATGATGGGGTTTACGCACTGGATCACGCATGGGACTGTGTCATCGGCGAGGAGGGCACGGGATAAACGGAGAAGGAAGTGACGTCGCCAACCGCTACGTAGCTCTGAGGATGATCGCAGCTGCGATCGAAACGTCAGCAGAAAAAAGAAGGTAGAAACAACTCCTGATTGTGTAAAGGAAAGAAAAAGGGGTAAAGAGCTCTTTTCACTGAAGGCCTGAGTAAGGGGGTTTAGAATGGCCTGTATCAGGGCTCCTGGGACACATGAAAGCCAAAAAAATTTTTCTTATGCTTTTTGGAGGCTCAAAGCTCTGTTTTAGATTGTTGAATAATTGCATTCTAGGACAACTTTAAATTAACTATTCTTAATGTTAAATTGGACCAATACCCCAAAATTAACACTTTTAAATTTGATGTGTATATTGTAGCTCATCACCATCAGCGTGTGAATGTGTGTGTTCGTTGGTGAATGACTGATTGTGGTATGAAGCACCTTGGGGGGTTGTAGAACCCTAGAAGGCGCTATACAAACACTGGACATTTACCATTTAGGAATGACATTTTAGAGATATTTCTGTGACATTCTGGAACTTTACTTTGAAAGTTATTTTAACTTCTAGCAGCAAATCAAAAATGTGGCAAACACACAGTGATGAGTTCAGAGTGAAGATGGGAGAAAGCTGCAGTCACATTACTCATAAGCTGCCATCGATCACTAAATTTAGCAAGATGCTGACGACAAGCAGTCCTCACCTCGGTGCCTTGAGTCGGGTTAGGTTCTTCTCCTGCCACAGCCCTCATCCACACAGAATAAGACACATTCAAGGTGAGCAGGAATCTGAACAAATTTCCTTTTAAAATGCATGCTGCACATCAGGCAGCTCTGTTTTCTGGTTTAAAAATTTTCTTCTAAATATTTGAGATATTTTGTATAACCTTGTTACTTATGTACAATTTGCAGTTTTTATTTAAACAATAATTAGTGAATGAAGTACTTAAATCAGTGGTTCCCAAAGTTGGTGTTTGGACCCACTGTGAGGTCCTGACACCCAACAGAACTACACAGGGTGTCTTTAGATGATTGCCAAAAGGTGGAATAAAATTGAAAAGAAAAAAAAAGCTGAAGCTATATTTGTAGCATAATTGTTACAACTCAACAAAATGATCATAAATGTATATAAAGACTGCAAGGACTGAAGATGGTTTCTTTATGCCCAGAAGTATTTATCTATATAGGCATGTCTGTATTGTAAAATCAGTGATTTTTGGGGTTGCACAACTTGACAATTGCGGGACAATTTGTGGGTCTGAAGCTGAAAAGTTTAGGAACTGCTGACTTAAGTAATTAAGAGAAATACAATATAAAACAATAAGAATCCACTGATGTTCCTTTAAAAACCAATGCTTATTTGTGCTGTTAATCTTTCTGCAAGCTATAATAGAATAAGAAACCTTTTTTATGCTTCCACACTTCCAGAAACCCGATCTAACAGTTATTTATTTAATGCAAAAGTATTGTATAAGCACCACTAAATCATGATTCTTTAACCACAGTTTTTTAATTTTATTTTATTTTTTTAGATTAAAACTTTTAAGACACTTTGTAACTTGCCTCCAAACTTTTTCTCCAAACTGAAGTTGTTCTAGGAGCATCTAGCTGATCTAGTAATGGTTCATAGCCTTTCCACAGAAAAAAATGTAACATTTCTGATCAATCATTTAATATTTTTTAGCCTAAAGGTTGTGAAACCTTAGTATCTGCTGTTATTTCTGACTCAGGTGGAAAAACTTAGCAGGAAGTCATGGAAGGAAACAATACTGGTTTATTTACAAGGCTCTGTGTGTGTGTGTGTGTGTGTGTGTGTGTGTGTGTGTGTGTGTGTGTGTGTGTGTGTGTGTGTGTGTGCGTGTGCGTGTGCGTGTGCGTGTGTGTGTGTGGTCCATGGGCACAGCACCAGGGTCTGAAAGGAAGAGAGGAAGGTTAATGAAGCTCAGGTGGGACTTGAAGATGTATGGATAAAACACAAAATCTTACTTTACTCATCAGGTTTACGGCTCTGAGGATGGTTGGTGGAGAATCCTGAGATTAAGGAGACAGAGGGGAAAAAAACGATTAGTCATGGTGCAGAGATTGCAGCTGGATTTGGAGTGTAGATGCTGATGTTGATTGTAAAAAAGGTGATCAGGATGTGAGATTGTTAGCTGGGCAAGAGGATCCTTCAGCTCCTCCAGGAGGAGAGTGTGATGAAGGATGAGAAGAGATCAACCAGAAGGAATTGCACAATTTAGGAGTAAACTACAAAGTCAGCGATCAGAAGATAAATGTCAGATTAACAGCTGGTGGAAATAAACTCAATTTAGAATTGTAGGAGCTTGATTACCACAAACATAACAGACAAGCAGGCCAAGGATCTTAAATACCCAGCAGGTAATTGTCCGGTGTGAGTGCTCATAGTAGGGAGGCCCTGCCCACTGGACAGCTGCTGCAAGGAGCGGGAAGAGAAAACACTCCAGGATCATGACATCTACATCTTATTCTAATTTGACCAAACTTCATTATTTAATGAAATGGTTCACGGTCCCAAAAAACTGAACTTGTGACACACTGAGAAACAATAATGAGTTTTTGGACTCATTATTCTGATTTCAGATGAATAAATGCCAGAGCTCCTTTGCAGTAAAGCAATACAACATCTGTTGTTTTAAATAGACAAAATAAAATGAACATAAACAAATGAAAACAAATGTTCTTATTTCTGATCTTACTCTTTAGATGAGTTTGGTGTTTTACAAACAGGTGCTCAAAAGCAATAGCAGAAAAAGAGCACAGCATTATTGACAGGTGTCATAATTCAGCTTTACCTGTTTTTGTATTTATGTTTTAAAGACTTGATGTTCTATGTGATCACTGTGTATTAGTACTATGACATGGAGTCAGTACTATGGAGTCATTTTATAAATGAACATGATGGTTTCGGAATTCTCCCCACAGGACTCACCAGTAGGCCCATCTGCTCTGTGAGAGACGACAGGTTTGTCTCCTCGTCTCCTCAGCCCCTCTCAAAAGCCACGTCTTCAGTAAAACGTCTGAGCCAGCTTTGGCTTTTGCATTTGCATAAATGCTTTACGGAGTCAGAGGAAACCAAAACAAATGAGGTAAAAAATAAATGATCTCCTTACTATTCTACAGCTCTTCTTTCATTTGTCTTGTTTTACTTCACAGCACTGTTGTCAACGTCCTGGAGGGAAGATCTTTAAGAATTTGCAGCAACACAGGTCTGTCTTCTCAAACCCAAAAGGACAAAGGAAAGGTACTTATGATTCTCTGTGTTGTGATGTGAGCTGGGTCAAAGGTTTCTTGGCAATCACCTATTACTCTTGAATCCTTACCTATGTGTAAATTTCCTCTTATTTGCTAAAACAGACATTTAAATTCAACATGAGCCATCTTTGACATACCGTGGCCTACAGACAAGTTTTAATTTGGCTATAGGGATTTACACAGGCAAGTGGAAAGTGGAAATAATAGTGATTTGTTTTTAAAGCTTCCCTCATATTGGTAAAATTATTACAAACCTGTATGTCAGAAGAATTATTAAAAGTCCTATATCATGCAAAATCCACTTTTTGGAGCTTTTGATCATGTTATATTATTATTTCCTCTTGAAAAACACCCCAGAGCAGTTTTTGGCTTCACATGCATTTTCCTGTCTCTGCTGCTTTTGCACATTGTTGCTAAGCTATTGCAAAAGCCTGAATGGGCTGTTGCTGTGAGATCATGGCCCGCTCCTCCCCATCCAGGTAGTCGCTGAGTGATGACAGTGGGAATTCACACGGAGGGAGGTGGGGTTTCATTGAATCCAAGCATCTCATTTCATAATATATTATATTTCATAAAAAAATGCAATCTCAATAGTGTCAACGGTAATATTTAATCAATAGTGTCTGTTTTTGCTATGGAAGGCACACAATAAAACAGGTCCTTTAATAGTAAAATGCTAAAAACTGGAAAAATAAAAACAGGTATGTTAGCAGCTGTTCTGAGCCACAGCAGAATAGAATAGACTATTCCTTTATTATCATTGCCCGATGGTACAACGGAATTGAGGGTGCTCCCACCGAGCCACCTTGCACCATAAAACAGGTAAAACATAAACAGGAAGAAAAACATGCTAAAATATGTTTAAATCACATTTATAAAAAGGTGCAAAAGTACAGCAATATAATGATGTAGAAAATCAGGATGGAAACATAATAAAGACACATTGAAAAGTTCAAAAAATATTGCAACGTAATGAGGTGAGGTAATATGTAGCTGGTAAAGACAAGTAAAAACACTTTAAGAAGAAATTAAGCACAAGTATAAAAGGTGCAGATTGTATAAGTGAAGGTGCAAATGAAAATGTGTGCAATTTGTGTGTGTGTGTGTGTGTGTGTGTGTGTGTGTGTGTGTGTGTGTGTGTGTGTGTGTGTGTGTGTGTGGCCGTGAGTCTGCACATCAGTTACTTATTGATTATTTTATTGAATGGTTAGTTTATTGGTTTTACTGGTTGATTTTAGCTGTAATTTAACTTAAAACATGTTATATAACTGGTTGAAGGGCCAGCCAGAGGAGAAAATCCATAATCATCTGGAACAGGAAGAATCATCCCTTCATCCAGATCCAGTACATCCTACCATCACAAATCCCACGGCCAGCACCTGAATTATTCTCAGCCGTTCATGATCAGGAACTCATGGTGAAGTAGTGCTCCAGTTATCTCAAACTGATCTGCTTAACTGTCCAAAATGTCTAAGTTCAGCAGTTCAATGTGCTACCCAGTCAAAAGCACAGACACAGAAACTATCAGAGCAGTTGGGCTTGAGAGGTTACATTTTGCTTCCTCTGTTGATGGAAAACTCCCTGCAGTGCAGCTTTGCCTGTCACCAACAATTTAGAGAAAGTCACTAACCGGTGTACGTGGTGTCGTCAGGTTTTAGAGCTCCTTTGTCAGATTCTGCAGACAGACTCTGTCAGCGGTGCAGCCAGTGCTGCTGCTTGCAGGCTAAAGAGGAAAAAATGATATTTTTTACTCTATTATAAGTGTTTATTATTGTATTTATTTTACATGCAGATTATTCAAACACAGTCAGACCAACACTGATACACATTGTTTCTTTTAGCTGTCTCCTCTGTTGTGTTTATACTCATATTATGAAAGAAATGTGGGATTGAAGTTCAATTTTACTGCTTCAACTTAAAGATATTCACAAGCAATCTGGAGAAAGGCCGAAAGAAACACAATTCTTTAGAATATTACAGCCCCTTTCTGCTTTGCTGAAGATAAGTCACTTGAAAGCTAATTCAGACATAAATTAGCATTTGGACCTTATAGCTGGATGTCAGATGCCCAGCACTGTTGCCTTGCAGCAGAAAAGTCATGGGTTCAATTTCTAAAACACACTGTTTCTGAATAATCAGTGGTTCAAAAATGTGTTTAAAAAATTACATAATATTACAGCCAAGTCTCTGAATAACAAATCTTAGTTAAACCAAATAAAATCTAAAACGCTTTATCAGTGCTCAGAGTGTAACTAACATGCAGGTGATTGTAGCCGAGCAGATGGATCTTTCACCTGTCGTCTTTGCTGGTTGAAATGCTAGAGCTTTTAAGTGAAAATGTTAAATGAATCATAATCCACAGAGACGGATCTGGTGTTGGGAATGATCGGTCAAGCTCTGGATGAAGTCGACCCCTCGGGTCGTAGAAGGGAGAGCTTCCATCAGGTTCTCCTTCCAGGTTTATCTTCACCTGCCTACGGTCCTTCAGCCAATCAGCTGCTGAGAAAAGCTCAGAGAACAAGGTCAGGGTGATGCTGTCCACTTTCTTCTTTTGCTTTTCTGTAGCTCACACCAAGCAAATTCAATTTGCAGCAATCAGAGACCAGGTAACTAAAAGCACACTATTTTTATATCTTTAAACAGCTTTTTGACATTTTTATTACAACTTGAAGTACAGAATATCAATGCAGCTCTCTTCCATTTGATTTCACATCTGTGTCTTTGGATTAAGTCACTGCTCTCATAGCATAATACCCTTTTCCTCTGATGTGAATTTCTTATTGCTCAGGAGGGGGTCCTGGAAGGTATTAAAATTCTACAGCTAGCCACTTGCTTTACGTTTTCTGTCTCCTCTGATAAATTGGACCCTAGTGTTTCATTCTTTGTAGTCTTGTGATCTTGTAATAAATCTGTTTCACCGTGGAAGGACACTAATTTGCTCTTTATAGTGGATATTAAAACTAAACGTTAAGTTAAATACAATACAGTGTTTCAAGTAGGTGATTTGAAATTCAGATTGGATGGAAATCAGGTTTTTTTATGGGTGACAGACAGGCGTGTAAAAACTATAACCCTGTCATAAAAGCAGAGATGTTTCACTCTGTTAGTGATGTTTTTTAAAGTTAAAGTTAAAGTACCAAGTCATCATCACACACTGGTGAAATTACATCTCTGCATTTGACCCATCCCCGTGGTGGGGAGCGGTGAGCGGCAGCTGTGGCCACGCTCGGGAACTATTTGGTGGTTTAACCCCCCAATCCAACTCCTTAGTGCTGAGTGTCAAGCGAGGAGGCATTGGGTCCCATTTTTTTCAAAGTCTTTGGTATGACCCAACCGGGAATCGAACCCCGATCTCCCAGTCCCGGGGCGGACACTCTACCACTAGGCCACCGGAGCTGGTGGTTTTGATGTAGTTTGTGGTAGTTTTGATCATGAAAGGCATCAGATTATGTGCACCTGCACATATTTGCATTTTGCCTAACACTGTGTGAACCCTGCATAACTGTGAACACATCTGCATGCAATCATCAGTTATTGTTGCTTAAACAAAAGCATCCAGATGTGCTTCATATATAAAACAGCATTCAGAACACACACCTGTCAGCTTGCTGTGTGTTCCATTTTGAGCTTCGGTAAATTGAACAGGTAGGTTTAATGGAGGTGTTTTTTTTATACATTTTTTACATATTTTTTAAACACTTTTTAAACTGAACAGAACTAGGGGTGGGAATCGAAAACCGGTTCTTGTTGAGAACCGGTTCCCACTGTTTCAATACCTAGGAATGGTTCGCCATTTTTGCAAACAATTCTCTTATCAATTCCAGGCGGCGCAAATGACGTCACCACGCACGTTGCGAGCGCTTCACCTGTGCTCAGGTGATTTCACCTCACCTGCGCGGCCACCAGCGCACACTCCACTGTTTTTCATCCAGTAGATTAATTTGAACAGTTTACTTCAAAAGTAACTCGAGGTGAATTAGGAGGAAGCCAGGAAACAGTTTTTTCATGTGGATGGAGAGGAGAAGCAGGAAGATCAGAGACAGACAGGACAGGAAAATAATAAAAAAAAGAAAAACAAAACACAGTTCTTGAAAATGAAAATGTTGGTAGATTCATAAGCGTGTAATATTTATATATTTGATACAATTCAGATCACCTTCAAAATTCAGCCCCACATCCAGGGCCGTATCAAGGCATTTTGGGCAAGGCAGACAGACCCCCCCCCCCCCTTGTCACTGGGCTCCCCCAGAATCCTCTGTGTAATTCAAAGCCTGCCCAGGAATATTAATTATAGTGTTTGCAAAAGCACCTCGGTTCACATATGAATTGTTCTAGAGCCATTTTGTTGGCAGAATCTGATATTTTAGTTCTAAGCCAGGTGTTCTGATAGAACACCGGGAAAAAAATGGGTCCCAACGTGATTTGTGTGGCGTCATTGGTAGGCACAGATCCCCTGTCCTCATTTTTGGAAATGGAAATATGGTCACCCTACCTTATATACACATCTCCACACTAGCAGACTCCAGCGATTAAAGTCCGACCTGTGGTGAGATTTTTACCATCATGCAAAAACTACAGCAAGAAGATGACTCTGCCTTCACAAGGAGCATAAAGAGAACATTTGGAATGATTTTTCCAAACGATACCAGGTACAATTGATTATCATAAATAAACTGACAGTTATAATGCAGGAAACTGTGCGATTAATTTTCTTCCACCTATTGAACTACTCGGGAATTGATAAGGAATTGGATTGATAGACAGAATCGACAATGCCATTGATATTGATAAAAACCTATCAATTCCCACCCCTAAACAGAACCCCCCCAGACTGTCAGGTTGATGGTCTCTCTAAATTGACTTTAGGTGTGCGTGGTTGTTTGTCCTGTGTGTCTCTGTGTTGCCCTGCGATGGACTGGCAACCTGTCCAGGGTGTACCCTGCCTGCATGCCCAAAGATTGCTGGAGATAGGCACCAGCCCCCCGCGACCCTGTGTGGATAAGCTGGTATATCCAATGGATGGATGGCTGTCTCGGGACCAGTGAGGACAGTCTGGATGTTTGAAGCAGAAATGGGAGCTGGACCTGGGTGTTGGACTGTTGGAGGAGGTTTGGCACAAGATTCTGCTTAACATTCATAAATCCTCGATCTGTGTGAGAGATAGTGTCATTCATTTCAAAGTGGTCCACCGTCTATGTTTACAATTTAATCAGTCACATTATAAAACAAGGTCCAGTAACAGATCCTTGATCATTCCCCATGTCCGTTCCGTCGGTGCCACTACATTTACTTTGACTGCTGTCAAACCTTTTAATGATCTACTAAGTGAGGTCAGGGTCTGTCAATCCAAGTCTGCTTTTAAGAAAAGGGTTTTTAGTCCAAAAGCTGGCCCAAAGAGAGAGTGATGTCTTTATTGCTATGTACTATATTATAACAATATAACTGTGTTTTTATGGCCACAGTGGAAACAAGTGTTTTACACTTTTTGTGCTACCCTGTATATTTAATGTTGTTTATGTCATATTGTGACACTTACTTGTATTATTTTATTCTATAATTACATTATCTATACAAATAAAAATCAATAAATCAATCAGTCGTCCAGCTCCTCCACTAAAACACAAAAGAAAGGTGTAAATCACTCTGTTTATGCATGCACTAATGGTTTCTTTAATAGGATAATTAGGTCTTTTGTAGCTCCAAAGACACGTGTTATTACAGAGGCTAATTTTAACACAGCAGATTTATATAACTGTTTAATTAGAGCTGTTTGGTTGTAATCAGCACAGTAAATGTGGTTTTAATATTGTTGACCGTTGCTGTGGATGCTGTTATGTAATTATTGATGTGCTGGTTGAGAAATCCAGTTTGAATCCAGTCAAAACAGCGTTTTATAATAGAATTTGCTGATTTAGCTTTTTTAGTCTTTCAGGCACCTAAATTATAGAAAAATTATGGCAATCTGATGGAAAAAGCAGGCTCCTCCCTCGATTATTAAGAGTAGATTAAATACTCATATTTATCTATTAGCTTTTTAGATATACATAATTGGCAGATGTGTTTTATTGTGGGGTTGTTTTTACTGGTTCAAGCTTTTCCATCCATCCATCGCCTATGTCTGCTTATCCTCGTAGGGTTGCAGGGGGCTGGTGCCTGTCTCCAT